>JABUQX010096076.1:17500-33375 GCA_015478945.1 Trachelipus rathkii | reverse complement strand
TATATTTTGAAGCAGAAGCATAGTGTAACGCCAAGCCAAAAATTTGCGAGGTTGCAAGCCTCAAACAGCTAGGTTGGGCCTCACGGCCCCAAAGATCCGGACGCAGTGGGAGAAAATAAACTCACGACGAAAGGAATAGCCAGGATCTCTATGTGTGTGGTGATGCTAATCAATTTTTCGTTATGTGCATTTACGATTGATAGAGCTTATCAATACATATTGATCATAAATATACTATAGTTCGAAATACTCCGAGAATCGGGTATCTTTTTGATGTATATCTTTCTCCACACAAATAATCATATCATCATGCATACTTTTAATTTCCATATCCAAATTAGAGGCTACCTATCCACCAATACCACACTAATTTCAATTAAAACACGCCTCGACACGAGAAAGATAGGTCTTATGCGATATACACCTCAATTAAAATCCTGATACCATATAGCGAGTACTTGTTTATATAAGGTTTTCAGTAAACTATAATCCTTACAATTCAATTTTTCACCTCTTCTCTTCAAATTTTCTCATCCAGCTTGCTTCAATATAGCAATAATAATATTAAATATCCATATATTACATATCCCTCTCACTTACCTATTTAATTCTATAAAATTAGCTACTTATGACTACTTCTCGCCAATGAATCCACACAGATTCACTTTGGACCAACTATCATGTGTTTACAAACTTAAAACATTAGTATGCCTTTAAGCTAATAGTGCCTAATCAATTTACAAGCTACTCAATGATAATCCTAGGAGGATATTCACGTCACCTGAAAGGTTTACATTGACCTGAAGAAGGATGCAGTAATTTTAAGAACTGAGTCCATACGACACTCTTATTCACATACCGTCCTTTTCCATCAGAGATATTTCTATAACAGGTATGTGTTAGTAACATGTACGGCTAATAATTCCACTGCAATCTTCCCAGGTCCAATAAACAGTCATCGTGGTTATACACCCCAGTAAAAACACAATAAATATCCACAGATCAATCACCAACCCCATCTAGTCCATATCAATAATAATTGATTTTATGTATTCTGCATTCATCTCATGATATATTTTACATCTATTCCCGTGACTCGAGTTATCTTCCGAATAGTTCTAGCAAGGCTATATCTCACGGTCTATCTGAATAATTACGTCCTAGTTTTCACTACATGATGAAACCTTTCCCATCTTTCGAATAGAGCCTATTGGACGCATTCGTTGCACATGACTGAAAATGTCCCACCCACATGTCACCTCTCGAAGAGGCGACACTGCCATATTATGCAGAATTTGCGAAATGGAGGTTCGTACCGTTTCGAGCACTATTTCCTCGACAAGGTTCATACCATCGATCAAGATTCCCAAGAGCTAAACGCATCTGATTTCTACGGATCGGATATATGGCTAAACCTTTCAGATAACTATGCTTTCTCTAGGCAGAAACGGGGATCTCTAATTCTACGTTATTGTAAGAACCCTTTCAATCTCGTTGCCTCCTTCCCAAAGACTGCCTCATTTCTCTGGTGGCCATGCCTTTTCCTTCCTTCGACCCGACAGTATTCCAGTAGCAACCCGTTTCTTCGAAAAACCTCATCATTGGCTTTCAAACATATCAGGCCACGCCTGCTTATTAGGTTTAGAATAACTTATTTTACCGCTGCATTATGAAATCATATCGTTTAGCTATAGCGACTACTATAGCACACCCAACACACTTCGTCATATGACAGTTACTATTATTCGTCTAAATGCTTTTAGGTAACACCCTTTTACGGCCATCCAAGATTTTGAGCCTGGCTATGCCTCTGATAAAATTCCCTACTGTTACACCCTCCACATCTCTCCCCGACTCTACTTTGCAATATTCTGCTCTACACAAACTTTCTTCCTTATCTCTCTATTCCACCAATCCATTTTACTTTCTCACTCCTAATTTCCCCCCACTTCTCTTCCTCTCTTCTTTTCCTTCTCTCTATCCATGGTACCCTCTTAAGCGACTTTCCTAATTAACTCACTATACTCGAACTCATCGCATTTACTACTGACTTCATCGATATATTTACTCATTTCGATGCCTCTACCCCAAATCCTGCTTTATCAAAAATGCGAGAATCACTTTCATATGTTCCTGAAATGTAAAGCATTCCCCTGTTATGCACAGTTAACACCTCACCTTAACCATCAACTCTTCCCTTTTCCTTTACTATGCCAACCTTAATTTTAATATGTTCTAGTTTCAAGTAAAGCTTTCATCCTCAACTTATGACATCATCTCTCGAATGATTTGGTGGTTATCAGTACGTTGAACTGGAATCGAGATAAATTCATTGGGTTCAGCGTTCTTGGAGAGAAGGTAATTACTTACACCACATGTTCTCTCACAGAAAAGCAATCAGCCTTTCCTACACATTCATGCTTACTCACCTGCAATCTCACTCTTCGAAGCACCTAATTTAATCATCAGAGTAAGGCTCCCGAACACAACAATAGATTCTGAGGATAAGCCAACTCACCCGCGATCCATAAAACATTCTAATGAGAATCGTTCCTAGAAATG
Organism: Trachelipus rathkii; assembly: GCA_015478945.1. Classification (NCBI taxonomy): domain Eukaryota; kingdom Metazoa; phylum Arthropoda; class Malacostraca; order Isopoda; family Trachelipodidae; genus Trachelipus; species Trachelipus rathkii. The sequence continues at coordinate 30,813 of JABUQX010096076.1, read as the reverse complement.
ATACTGATGAAATAATGTCGTACCAACTCTAGCGTCTTACTGATAAGACTCAAAAGCTAATTTATAACCTCACTCATAAGATATATTTAGTAGATATGTATAATATGTATAATGCATATATATGAGTAAGTGGTAGTGTATTTGATACTAGATATTATGTGAGTATATAGCAGAGGTGTGAGGGTGTAACTCACAATATATCAGTATCATCCTTGAGGTTGTGACGGCGCGGATCGAAAGAGTGAGGTCGGAGGACGATATACCTTGAGTACCTTTAGTACACTACCATCTAGCACATGATCTCTTATAGTAGGATAACATTTTGATAAGAGTAATTAAATGTATAAAATTGGGATAAAGCCAAAGGTTAAAACCTTAAACTATTTATACAGAGTTGTCAATTGTTGAAATTCGGTGAACGAAAGGAGTGAACACAGATATTCAAGATAAATATATAAAATTTAACAGTAACTACTACGATCAGCACGAATCATCATAACAAGCAAGATTAATGATCCGACAAAGCAAAGTCTCTATATCTCTCGCACCTACTGAAGCATCACGACTATAATATTATTCATTCACTCCATAATGCAAAAAAGATCAGTGGCCTTCCCACCTCAGCGCGTTCATGCTTCCATCCTACTTATAGTTTCTAAGAACCAAAACTATCCTCATGATGTTCGTACCTTTATTATTTGCCAGTCCACCCAGAGAAATAGCAGATGATTGTACAGTTAGTAAACACAATTGTACTCCAAGATCTTCTAAACTAAGAGTGAACGGGCCATCCAAGCCAGTCAACCACTTGTCTTCATCTACTTGTGCCTCGCCTCTCTAACGCGAGAACAGTGAAGGATAAAATACTGAGGCTAGTTATGTGCTGGTGAGCAGAAAAAGTTCCAATCAGGTGCCATGACGGAAACGTTTTTGTCTCAAGGCGAAAGACGGATAACGTTACGATCATGTATACATCTATGACTTATTGTTTTTGCATCAAACCTCTCCTCCAACTCTTTCCTCTCAATAAATTAATATAATTAATTAATAGAATTATAAATTAAATATATATATATATTAATATATTAGAAAATATATAATAGATATATGATATATATAGATAGAATAATATATATATATATTAATATATAATATATATATTAATATTATATTTATAATATATATATATTAATATATAATATATAATTATATAATATAATATATATAATATATATAAGGTCCTGCCAGAAAGGTTAGGCTTAATCTCTTTGGATTCTTACTTTTTCATCTATAATATCCACCCTCTTGGTCAACCAATTCCGGCTCGCTCAAATCCTCCTTGCTCGCAAGTACTCACCTCTACAATGATATGTCCGACGCCCAAATGTCTATATAATCCTCTAACTTAACGCACTTACTATCATGATGCGAATACAAATGAGATTTACTGAGATCCGATGAAACTTCGAATAAGCCGAAGTTTCACCATAAATGCATTCACTCCTCGTGTTTTGAGGATAAGGATCATGTTATGCTTCTAGCTTGACGAATCCCTATACCTTCCTCGTATTCAACTTCACCTCGTATAACCCCATCTGAGCTATAATAGCATATATACACGACTATACAATAAGAATAAGATAAGATATAATCTAATAACACTAAATAACTTTCCGTCCAATGCTGTGAATGCGCGCTATCCTATATTCATAGCCAAATCCCAAAAAAAAGGATAGCACCGCATTACTGATCACTTTCTAAACATATCGAACAACATGCACTTAACTTCTTGAGTCAATTTCATTCATAAAGTCTTATGACAACTCTCCTTTAACTCGTCACTTATTCACTAACCCCACGCATACCCGACCATCCAGAAAAGGAATTCAATTTCCTCTTCTTTCAGACCTTTTCTTCAGTCAAGTGAATGACTTTCGACGGTATGCGAAGTCAGAACGTGGTTATATCCTTTTCCTATCTAAAACTGATCTATGGTTTCGTTCTGCCCTTAAAGGATCATGGGGAGTCAAACTTGTAGTGGCATATAGTACACATTGACATAATTCATCTAAAGAATAGAATTTAAATTTAAACAAGGGTAAAAAATAAAAAAAAACATAAAGAAAAATAAAAATTAAAATAAATGTATGGCAATAAATATGCGAAGTAAACCCACCCCGACCCTTGCCAAACGCAATTTCCCATCCCGCTCACAGCTCTTCTAAGCACCTTTTCCTGTGATTCCTTCCTTCGCCTTTGGCCTGGACTCCTTGAGTGGATCCAGGTTCTTCTTCAATCGTGTCCATTCGAGGCTGCTTATTGCTTAAAATGAGCAACCCGTCCATGCTACAGTTCTTAAAGTTAAGATGTTGTGAATGTTACACTCACAGATTTCTTGTATATTTTCACGTGCCAAGACCTGTTATTCCGTACTTATAAATCAAAAATCTTCTTAGCTGCACTTCGAACTGCTGTTCACTTTCTTATGCCGATGACGGCTGCAAGCTATCATTCTCCACTCATTTTTAATTGCCCCTCGTTTGTATCTAGAGTTGCCTCTGCATTTACAGATCTTACCGATATCAAATTCTTGACCAATTTGGGCGGAATTTCTCAATGAGGGGTAACGCGAAATGAAGATGATGCAAGCTTGGAAGGTTCAAGCTTCCACCTCATGAAAAAAACTATCAAAACTTCTCTCACTAATCATCCCTCTCTAAGCAATACCTCCCAACTCTTTGCCAATATCCAAATGTTATGATGCTACAAGATGTGACTTACCCGTAAAGCAACAATAAACATTCATGACTAAACATAAACTACATGAATTATCTTGGAGACCTCACACCACACAGAGCCTAAAATGCCTCAAAAAAGCTGCGGAATTCTGTTCAGATGCAATTTTTTTCTTCTTGCTCAGATACTCATTATATAAAGTCTTTATTCGCCCCTGCATGGAAAACTGTTCCCACATTGGGTGGATCCGGTTCCACCCCTCCTTTTGGATAGAGTTGAAGGCTACAAGCCTGAAATCAGGAACGAGATCTTGGTCCCAAGCTTGATTCACACTTAATAAACTGTTTCCCATCAATACTCTCTGACTCCCGTTACCCTCTTTCTCTTGCGTGATGCGACCAAAGCCACTCTTGTGACCGTGAAGGGTAGGTGCACCATGTGAAGGAATGCGGACAGCCCGTATCTCTTCTGATACTCAGAATTATTATCTACAGACGGCAGTGCTCCGAAATGACCTATGCCTTCGCCGGCATTATTTTCTCCCGAGGGCACCCTCCAGCCACTCTCTAGTCCCGCCCTCGACCGACGTTCGGAACACAAAATGACCGATTTCTATAGTACAAAAATGCTGGTGATGTGAGCTGTGGAAAACAACACATAAACGGCTGAAAGGTATGCGGAGGACATCCTTCAAGAGTATATTAGTGCCTTTCGCGTCCTCATTGGCGTCCATTTTTTGTTTACTCCATGACAACGCCACACAGCACACTGCCCAGGTCGTCAACGGTACGTACAACAGGTAGGGATCAGACTCCTGGAATTTCTGCGAGGAGCCCGAACATGAATCCATTGGAACATATTTTTGAATTGTTGGGTAGGCGTGAACGAGCCCGTGAACATGCTCCGTCACGAGACTCAGGGAGCTTGAAACGCATTTGACAACATTCTCCGCAGGAGGAGACATCTCAGAGCATTTCATCAATGCGAATTCGTTGGAGGAAGTTGTCGAAGAGCCAGCATGGGGTAACAAGCCCATTATTAGACACCTTTATGCTGCATTTCACATTCTAATTTGTAGAATATTGTTGTCGATAAAAAACGCAACTTGTATTTTTTTCCGTTTTCTTTGGTCTATAGCCTCTATTCTTCCGACAACATTGTCGATACCCACTGCCTAGACATTTATAACCCTGTACAACACTCCGGAGAGGGATGAACCAAATAAAACCAAACCCTGCCCTACATTTCCAAGTATTAAAGATGTTTATAATGTATACTTTACGGTATGATGCATAAATTTTGCCGCGAGTTTACTATATATATTACACTATATATATATAAAATTATATTAATAATTATATATTCACATAGTACTGTTACAAATGGTACAACGCACATAAAGAGATATAAGATTGTCATATATGCAAATTCAGCACATATATATATTAATATAATGAATATAAAAGTAATATATATTCGCAAACTCATTTGAGTACAAGAAGAGTTCTTAATACTCACTCGCAAGTGATCGTGATCTGTAAGAGGCTACTGTCATTGTGGGCGTACCACTTCCCAAGTGTCACTCTGTCACGATATCCTTTCACGTTCGAGAAAGAATACAGTCGTGGTATGCTCCCACGTACTTGGGAGAACCATTAGGCCGGTCTATGAGGCGGACTGCCTTATTTGAAGATTTTGAACCTCCAGAAGCTAGAGCGGACTCACCCCTAGAAAGGTTAAAATAATATAACTACTATCAAATCTACAAAAAGAAAACGTTGTTTACAAAAATTATATTTCGACGTGACGACGTCAACGAATTTCAAAAATCCAAAAAATACACAAAATCCCAAAAAAGGGCAAAATATGACTCATATAAAAAAGAGCCGCCATCAAACGCCACTTTTGGAAGGTGAAGGGACTACTCCTATGCGATTCAGCGTGTTTACTAGGCCAAATGCGTACCTTCCTGTTGCTTCCCAGACCATGCAGCTGCAGTCTAGTGTGTTGGAGAACTCTTATTCCGGTCCATTGTCTGTTGATAAGCCACTATCAACTCAATGGGTATTAAGCGCCCGATGTGAAGGCCTGTCGTGCAGAATGAGGCTTTGATCTTTCTAGGCGTTGATTTTGTGCGTTTGGATTAAGATGTTTGTTTTTGGCGAGTTTGAATGCTTTGTAAATTTTATCCACCTGGGTATGATTAAGTTACTACGTACTTATCTAGTCATAGTGTGGAGTAAACTTTTGTTTACACTGTGGCTTTAAAATGTAAAGTTTTTCTTTATCATAATAGATGAGAGCTCGTGTCGAGATTTGCATTTTATCGTGTGTGAAGTTGTACAATAATGGATGTTTATTGGGGGGAGGTGCCGTAAATTGAAAACAAAATGTATTAGTTACTAACGCAAAATTTTTTGTATGTGTTATCAACGTTGTTCTCATTCGTAAAGAGTATGCATTTATCATTAATTATTTTTTTCTTTTGTAAGTTTTCTGAAGAAGATTAAGAAATTAGTATGTTAGTTAAATTAGAGGGTGGGCATCCGCGTTCCCGTGGTGTGTGAAAATAACGCATGAAGAACAATGTGCCCGTGGAGTGGAAGGAAAGTACTGGTTTGGGTATTTGGTATTGGTAAATGATTTTTGCGTGAAATTCGGACCTTTTCTGTGTTGTACGCGAGCAATGATAGAATATAGAGATGTTTATATAATATGAGATTTAATTCTTAGTTTTTGTTTAAATATGTTTATAGATAATATAATTATATATTGTTTTATTTTACTACTATATGATACCAACAATGTGATTTCAGTGGTATAAATTTTTGAGACATGAATTAAAAATAATATAGGACCAAGGTTACGTGTTTCGGATCTCACCGTAAAACTATTACTTAAGAATTTTTTGATTTTTATAAAGGATATAATATTATAAATAAATTATGACTCAAGAGGTTTATAAAAACCGCCCTAAAAGATGGCAGGTATAAGTCGGGGGTCTCTTATCGGACCTTTCTTGAGATTTAATGTGTTTAAGGAGACGACAAGTAGATTATGTAGAGCGGTGATATAAGGACTATTTCCCCCTACCGGGTTATTAAGAGGCTCCTCACGAAACCCACGCTCTTATTTATTGAGTATGCTGTTAGATAGGCGTGTCGCGAGGGGAGCTCCCCGCCCCTCCCTATTCAGGGGTATGAGTTGACGTTATACCCTCTCGTGATGTCCCCGTGCGGCTCGAGCCCGTTGATTTTTTTTTTTTTTTTTTTTTTATTTTTTTTCTTTTTTGTTTTTTTTTTACATAATTTGTAATAAGTAGTCTTCTTTACAATTTCCAAATAATATTTATTATGTAATTAGTAGTTATTTATCCTGTGTAAAGTGTATATAACGGTATACTTTATTTGAGGTATAATTTAATTTTAATTTGAATTTATTTTTTACATTTTATGTAATAGCTTATATAACGTACTGATTTTCCTAAATATGTAATTATTATGGTAATTTTTCTGTAAAGTGATCAGTCTTTTCAGAGAGTATAATAGTGATACACTATTTTCCACAAAAATCAAAAAGCAGAGTCAAATTTAAACATGCTAATTAATTTAAATACAATTTAACTGATCAAACTTTTTAGGTTAATAATAGTTTGTACCTCAGTTTCCAATATACCTGATAAATCTCTATAAATAGTTGGTTAGCCTATTATAAATATGTAATATTAATAATTTAAAAATAAACCATATTCTCCAATATTTATTTAGGAGTAGGAAACCAATGTGAGCTAGAGAGATAGTACAAGTAGTATAATCAAGAGAAATATACCAAAACTTAGTCTTCAAGATTTTCTTGTTCGGTTACGTTGTTTTTCGGCTTTGGATAATTGGCCCCTGAGATGCTCGATATAGAAGTTGTTTCGGTTTCAATTCGGGTCTCGTGGTGGTATGAGGTTTTACCATTAGACAATCATTTCTCTCGGGAACACCTACCTAGCAGCAAACATAATCGTATAAATAGTCTGCCTGTATACTCCCTAGTAATTAATTAAATATATATGAAAAATCGTTAAAGAAATCAATATAACAAATAGCTGAAAATTTTACTCTCAAGAACAGAGTTGAAGTGCATAAATTTCCAAAGGAATTATTTTATAGTTGCTTAAATGCTATATTATTGTTTTCTTTAAATTTTATTTTAATAATCATAGGTTTCTTTTTTCACTTTTCAAATAAATAATTGTAATAGTTTATAGTTAACTTTTATCCATTTATATTTATATTTTATATCTAAAAAAGACCTTAACATAAAAAATATTGTCAGGTTAGAGCCTTAATAACTAGTTGGTTGTTTCAACTGACCCTATGATAATATATATATATATATATATTATTTATAATGAATTAGTTAATAATATATTATAGTATATATTAATATTAGTAGGACCCCTTATTTCTGTTTAACCATAGATATAATGAGTTCAAGTATTTTAAATTTTTTTAAATTTGTTATTTAGTTATATATTTATACCTTATATATATAATTGAATCAAAGAAAAGTTGAGTAAAGGAAAGAGATATAGAAGTAGTATGCATAACCTACCTTATTAAATATAGGGTATTATATATCCATTGGATAATATAACTTGTTCGTAAAAAATTGTGAGAGTTTTAGAAAAGAGATATAGAATAGGATGGAGAAAGCGTAGTGTGTGGATGACAAATCTAGGGAAACTGAAAATAGCCTAATGTAAAGCGAGAGAGACGATGAGAGAGATGAGTGAGATAAGGACCGTTACGTTTTCGGATCGTAAAAGAGATTTATATTTTTTTGGATGTCAAGAGCTGTGGAGATGGCTGATGGGACCAGGAGAGAAATAGGAGGAGGGACGAAGAAGGGAGAGAGAGAGAGGAGAGGGTTCATTTTTAGGAAAAACCTTTGCCAAAGTCGGGTTTCGGCGTACACAGGAAAACAAATATACACTGTGTTCTGAGGATCACACTGAAGTATAAATTTCCAATCAACCCCCGGTCTTCTAGGAGGCGAAAATGGTGACTATAATCAGACTTTAATTTCAACTCAACGTCTCTCCTCAAGTGGTCTCCGGAACAAGTCTGATCCATTCTATTTGTAAGCAGGTTATAATTTTTTTTTTGTATTAGTCGAGACAATAATATAAGTGAGTCTTGCTGGATATTTTCTCTTGCGACATCCTCAATATGTTAGCGCTTAAAAGCGAATATGTCAAAATTACTTAGTGAATTAACTCACATGTAAGTTAATATGCCTTACTCGGTTCTATTATTTACGTGAATTCACGACACAGTACCTATATTCTCTTTTTTATTTTACCTTACAATATCTTTATTTATATTATAAATATGAATAACTTAAGATAATTGAAACTAATCTTATAGTGATATTCACTGGCGATAAATATGACAAAGTTACAAACGCACATTAGTTATCATGTGGTATGAAGGTTATCTCATCGTGTGGTAGGGAGGTTATCTCAGTGTGCGGTAGGGAGGTTATATCATCGTGTGGTAGGAAGGTTATCTCATCTTGTGGTAGGAAGGTTATTTCATTGTGGGATAATGAGTTTTTCTCATCGTATGGTATGGAGGTTATTTCATCGTATGGTTGGGAGGTTAACTCATCGTGGGGTAGGGAGATTATCACTAATCTAATCAAATTCTTCATTAAGAATAAAATATAAATTTTGTGAGGCAAACCTCTCAGGATTAGGAATAAACGGGCATATTTTAAATATTTATATTTTGTATAATAAAAGTTCCCATCTCATTTAGTTATTGTCATCGCCCTAATCTAGGTGGGAGCTATTCTAGGTAACAGAAACAAAGGATCCGAAAGAATAATCGAACAATCTCAACTCAGTCTCTCTACTATTGTTCCACGGCATCATTATGTATGTGCATGTTTATGTGTATTTGTTTGTGTAAGTTGCATGCAAATTTCTTGAAACAAGTTCCAAGTCCGATTTTGGGAAAAAAAACAAATATTTTTTGATCGAGTTTTTGAAGATATTTTGCTAAAATTATTCCAAGAACATATTTTGCCTCTCTTGCAGAGAAGAGGAAGACCTTGTTCATTTTTTCTACCTCTTCTTATTCTTTATCTGCATTTTCTTCTTCTTCAAGAGAAAGAGCTTGTTCTCCTATAACTTTTTTTTCTTATTTATCTATTTTTTATTCTTCATCTGTTTTTTCTTTAACATGAGGAAGACCTTATTTTACTTTAATAATAATTTCTTTTTCTTTTTCTTTTTCTTTTTCTTTTTCTTTTTCTTTTTTTTTCTTTTTCTTTTTCTTTTTCTTTTTCTTTTTCTTTTTCTTTTTCTTTTTCTTTTTCTTTTATCTTTTTCTTTATCTTTATCTTTATCTTTATCTTTATCTTTATCTTTATCTTTATCTTTATCTTATTCTTCTTCTTCTTCTTCTTCTTCTTCTTCTTCGCTTCTTCTTTCTTCTTGTTTTTTGATTGATCCATCTCAGTCTTATTTCTTCTTCTTCTATCTTCTTCATTCTATCTATCTTCTTCATCTCTTCTTTATACTTACTTCTTCTTCTTCCTATCTTCTTCTTTTTCACATGAACCGTTTTTACGAAAAATCCATTCATTCTAAGTCGTAAACCCTCTGTGTATTCGATATATAATCCAAACTTATAAGCTTGCAGCCTATCGAGTCCGGCTACTCTATAATTATTCCTATTTCATATCTTGGAAATTAAATGACCCCAATAAAATCTTTATATAAAATTTCATTAAAATATTATGTGGTAATTTTTCCTTTCAGAATCCCCCTTTACTCCTTCTCTATATCATCCATTTCATAAAAAAAATGTTAATTAAAAATGAATTAAAAGAAGATATTACTAAAAATGATAAGACTGTAAATTTTTCTTGGGTTTATCGGTGAAAACTGTCACTTCCCCTTTCGCCCCCCATCCCCCCCTACACAATACGCCAACACCCACCATGCGCTTATTCTTCTTTTTGAATTTGTATTATTTAGATTTTCGACACACTCCCATTCAAAATTTGGTATCCCCCAAATTTCTCTTCTACCCCCAGATTTTATTCCCCATCCCCTCCCCCTTCCTGTAATTTCGGTGCATTCAGAAATTTGATTTTTCTTTCTGCCAATCCCCCATAGCAAAGATTCCATTCAATTCAGAATTATTAATTTTTCCTGACTTTTTCGAGTGATCTTATTATTAAACATTTTGACAAAATGTCTGAATCAATTTGGTAAAATTATGTTCGAATAATGATAATCAGATTTTGCGCATATTTTACTGCTAAGTATTCAAGAAGAAGTAATAAAAGTTAATGGAATTTTCTATTATTGGGATCTCGGAAATAATGAGTGGTATTCTTATCATGAATTTATGTGATTTTCTTTAAGTGGTTCAACGGTAGCGCGACTAAATTTCATGGCATATGGTTAGGGTTCAATACATTGTCAGGATCCTAGGTAACAGTTACCTAGAGGAGTTTCCCTCCTTGAATAGGGCTATGTCCGAAAGATTTGAACTTTTTTATAATAAGAATTGCTATAATTGCTATAATTCTTATATATTTGTTAATTTTTATCACTACTGCTCATGGGCAGAGCCCTATTTGAGGAGGGAATTTAAAATTATAATATAAAATTTAAAAGCCAAATAATTAAGGGAGTTTAAATTTGTCCGGAACAGAAAAGGTAATAAAGGAACTCTACAGAACAGAGGTGGCTGAAAAAATGAAAGACTAGTACGAACACAATAAGAGTTTTCTTTGTTCACAGAAGATTCATGTTCAATCACTATACTTCTTGTGCAATAAGGGCATCGTAAAGGTGATAGCATACGAGATGTTGGTTCCCTCGAGTACTTGGCCCTGTAGTACCAATAGAAGTGATACAAGGTACCAACATTACATCACAGAGATAATTGAATATTGATGCATTACTATAATAGAATGACTATATTTACTATAATTACTATAATCCTACTTTTGAATGTCAGGATATGGTTGTACTATAGGTCAGAACAAATAATCCTTTCTTATGTAGTTTGTTAAATGACAATAAAAATTAAAGCTCAAGATGAATAAAATATTATGAAATAAAAAAAAGAAGTCAAAACTTTTTTTTTCTTCTTTTTTTTTTTTTTTTTGGTCAAGTTGTTTCTGCAAGGAAGGACACGAAACCATTTGTTTTGGGAAAAAAGCTATTGTCCGCAATAAAAAATAATGAATAAGTACAATAAAAAATAATTAATAATAAATTTGATCACTTTAACTCTCTCAAAAAATAATAAATAATAATAATAATAATAATAATAATAATAATAATAATAATAATAATAATAATAATAATAATAATAATAATAATAATAATAATAATAATAATAATAACAATAAAATATTACAATAATAATAATAATAATAGTAATAATAGTGAATAAATAAATAATAATAATAATAATAAGAATAAAACATTTTGCCACAAACAACTGTTGGATACCGAGTAGAGTAACACTTTATAATAATGATCTTCAATACTAATAAATACCGAGCAAATAATATATATTTGAAGATAATAAAGAAATATTTAGAGAATAATGACTGATCAATAAGTACAAAGACACGATTGAAAGATCTATATACTTATAATTAAAAATATAATTATTTCTAATATCTATTGACTCCGAGTCTTATTGGATTTAACTGTTATCTCGTACTTGTTACTTATTGTATATTATATTCTCCATCTCGAATCTCTGGCTTTATTTATTTTTTGTATTTTGCAATTATTATTTTATTTCATATTTTTATTAATATTATTTTATTATCTCTTATTTTATCTTTGTTTATTTTTTATTTTGTATCTAAGTCTTGTTTATTTATTATCTTTTTTCATTTTATCTATTATTATCTTATTATTTAATTTTTTCTATTATTCTTTATTTCGTTTTTTTATTCTTTTTTCTTTTAATCCTTATATCTTCTTTTGTACTTTTAGATAGATTTTATCTTTTTAATCTATTTTTTTTAACTATTTTTATTAATACCTTTTATTTTTTATTTTTCCTTTAAACTTTTTTCATTATTATTCTTTTTCATTTTTACTTTTTCCATCGGGTCTATGTCATAAATATTCACTTTTTAACTTTTTATATATTTTTCTTTATTGATCACCTATAGTTTAATTTATTCTTTTTTATTCTACTTTCTTTTATATATCTTATTTATACTTTCAATTAACTTCTTCTAAATTAACTTTTAAAACTTATTTTATTCCGTTTATTTTTACTTTATTATATTCTTATTTATCTTTATTTTACTTATTTCTTTCTATTTTCTGGTTCTACACTATATATCGTTCACTACTATATTTCTTACTCTATTCACACCTATTCATATATTTTATCTCTTATTTATACAATGCTAAATCTATATATATGGAGGCATACATTCTATATTCTTTCACTTCAAGCATATTAATTTACTTCAATATTATTGCACAATTAATCACTTTTTACATTGAACTATTATATCACTATTGATTTTATATATATTAAATGTTCATGACATGCTCTACACTAATATTAGCCTCAGTCTTGTGACTTTCAACTATTTTTTCAAAATTAATATTTACATACTATACTAATTATTTATATCAACCTCTACCATTTCAAGTCGTTTCCTCTCTTTTTTCTCATTTTATCTTTTTCTTTGAATTAAGTAACTTGAGAAATGTGTGTGGTTTTCTTCAGAAACTACACTTGCAAACAGTAAAGTCTTTTGTCTTTTATACAATTTTCTCTTTTGCATCATATACTTCTCTATTGTTCTATTCGTGTTGCCTTGAGAAAATCAATTTTCAACGGCTGCAGAATATGCTATAAATAATTCTTCATCAATTAAACTACTTTATCCCAGTATATATTTTTTTCTTTTATTACTTTTCATTCTACTTTTATATTTAATCACTTATTTAAATAAATTTATTTTATTTTGATTTTAAACCTTATTTCTTTTATTTCACTTTATATTTTCATTATTATATTTTCTTTTTCTTATTTCATTAATTATCTTATATTATATCTTTATATTACTTATAATTCATTAATTATTACTTAAATGAAAAATTAATCTGAGAATTAAAATTAAACAGACAAAAGGTTTTGTGGATTCCTCAACATTATTATATATATATTACTACTATAAATTCATATACATTCTTATTAGCTATACTTTTGATATTAATATAATAAATATTATTATCATTTATAATTCTATAATATATTTATACTTATATAATATATTATCTATTTATTTTACTTTATAGTTTCTTTAATTTTATATATTATATACTTATTATAATATCTTAATTCTTATTCTATTAATTATATTATATACTATTTGTTGCTACTTAATAAATTTTGGTAATTTTGAACTTAAGCAAACATATATCACAAAGTGGGAGGAGATTTCCTATCTACCATATCTTCTGTCCTGATAGATCATAGATTCTAATAAGACAATTAGACAATAGGTAATTAATTGAT
>JABUQX010096076.1:7500-12500 GCA_015478945.1 Trachelipus rathkii | reverse complement strand
TACTGGAGATTGTGGAAACTATAGAGGAATAGCTTTATTGGACCATATAGCGAAAGTGTACGAAAGGATTTTAGAAAGAAGATTAAGAGGAGTGATAGAGATACAGTTGGGAGAGGAACAATATGGGTACAGGAAGGGCAGGAGTACTTCGGATCTGTTGTTTGCTTTAAGAATAGTGTTGGAGAAGAGCTGGGAATTTAATAAAACAGCATATATAGCCTTCTTGGACTTAAGAAAGGCATTTGACTCGGTACCCAGAGCCAGACTTTGGAGGATGTTGGGGGAAGTGTACGGAGTGGAGGAAAGACTGAGGAGAGCAATAAAAAGCTTGTATAGCGTTTGTGAGTGTAAAGTGAGAACAGGATGTAAAAATGAGAAATGGTTTGAGGTGGGGACGGGAGTCAGACAGGGTAGTGTCCTGTCTCCCTTACTCTTTATAGCTTACTTAGATGTAGTAATCAGAAAGGTTAAAGAGGAATTTCCGAATCTGGATGGTGATATAATGGTGTATGCGGATGATTTGGCATGTTGGAGTTGGGAGGAGGGAGTATTGAGAGGACTTATGGAAAGTTTTGACAGAAATTTGAAGGAGATTGGTTTAGAGATGAATACAGAAAAGACAGTGATAATGAGAGTGGGTAGAGAGGATGAGGGTGAAGTGGAGATCGTCATTGATGATGAAAGATTGAGAAATGTGGATCAGTTTGTTTACCTGGGTGGCGTATTTACAAGCAAGGGAGGATGTGTACAGGGAAGTGGAGGCAAGAATGGAAAAATACGGAAGAACAATGAGAGCGTTATATCCAATTATGAAGGATCGGGTGATGGATATAAAAGTGAAGAAGATTATATTTGATAGCATACTGGTACCCACATTGACATATGGAGCAGAAACATGGAGCATTATTACAACAAGAGAGGAAAAAAAGGATCGAAGCTGCTGAAATGAAGGTGTTGAGGACGATAGTGGGAAAGACGAGGAGAAGAGATAGAGTGAGAAACGAATGGGTTAGGGAGAGAGTTGGTGTGGTGCCTGTGTTGAACAGGATAGATTCGGCGAGACTGAGATGGTGGGGGCATATAGTAAGGATGCCGGGAGAACGAGTCGCGAGTAGAAGGTGGTGGTGGAGAGTGGAGGGAGTAAGGCCGAGAGGAAGACCGAGGGGAAGATGGAAAGATTGCGTGGAGAGAGCCCTGAGAAGACATGGACTGCCCGCGATGCGCCAGCTGATGGAGGATGGTATACTTCTGGAAAGGACTGCGTGGAAATCGATGTTGTCTCCGCTGACAGGCCGTAGGCCTCCCTGAGAAATATATATATATATATATATATATATATATATATATATATATATATATATATATAACTATATATATATATATATATATATATATATATATACTATATATATATATATATATATATATATATATATATATATATATATATACAAAAAATATATATATATATATATATATATATATATATATATATATATATATATATATATATATATATATATATATATATATATATATATATATATATATATATATATATAATAATAATAATAATAATAATAATAATAATAATAATAATAATAATAATAAATCATTGGTTGGGAGAATTTTCGGATCTTTGAGTCTATTTTCTTTTTCCGGTGTATGTTTGCGCACCTCACCCCAATCTGGAGATAGAGGTAGGTACGATAATATATCTGACGATACCTCATATACTGTATATATATATATATATATATATATATATATATATATATATATATATATATATTTTTTTATATACAAATATGTATATATAAATAGATCAAATAACATAACACATATATATATATATATATATATATATATATATATATATATATATATATATATATATATATATATATATATATATATATATATATTGTAAGAAGGGCCGATTGCTTCTTGCGGGTTCTTGTAAATATAGATCTAATACTGTTGTCTAGGGGATTAATGATCTCACTGTTTAGTAAGATGAAAGATCTATTCCTTATAAGTTCTAACAATTCAATTCTGAAGAAAGTATTACAAGGTGAACGAAGTGAGCTTCTGATGAAAAGATAAAAGTACTCCTTTATAATATTTTTAATAGATATTCATAGCACGAGTGATTAGGCAAAAAGCCCCATACATAACTTTGCATTATATATATATATATATATATAACTAGACGGTATCCAGATTACCGAATAAAATTACAATATTTTAAATAAATAACTAATGCTAAGTTTATAAATAATTTTAGCATAGAATTCGTAATAGCTGATCAAAGTTATTGTATGGAGTTCTAACATTAATATTATTATTATAAGAATAATGCTAATAAATTGATAAAATAATAAATCTTTCCATAATTTAGACGATAGATATTTGATGCAGTCTTTTTAGCCGATCTTGAGTGATGAAGCTCAAATTCTCTACCTCGGCGTTCTCATAACGTGACACACCCCCCTTCTAAGAAGACATTGGGGCATGGAACCAATCGTCTTGGCACTTCTATGTCGTTGAACGATCCATTGAAGCCAACTATCACGTTACCATCTTCATTCTTGAACTGGAGAATAAGCTTCACACTACACATCATTATTCTGGAATTCGTGGGTCTTTCCTCGGGTGGACAACGATCGGGACGCAAGATGAGTTCTTCGGCTTTTCTACGGCGTTTGTACTGTGGCATTATTCTTATCCACATTGACGGGTTTCCCATTTCGCGTCCAATGTTTAATTCTTCTTTCTCCTGTACTTCTAAACCCTGTTCCATAAATAACTTCGGTTTAAATGGGCGTAAAGTGGCGTCGCTACTTTCAAACGCATTTGAGTTTGTTTCGTCGGACCTTTGTAGGTCTGATAGTTCATTCCTTTTAATCTCCAACCCTTGTTCCGTGGATAACCTCATTTTAAAAGGATGTAAGGCGGAGTCATTCCTTCCACAAGCATCTGGATTTGATTCATCAGTGCTTGAACTAAGTAAACTACTTCCGATGGGTTCGTTTTGTCGATTCACCTCGTTTAAGGCGCAGGCGGGCTTTACCGACTCGTCATTGTTACAGATAACAGGGTCGTCTCCCTGGATACTCCTGACACTGGTTATCTCATTCCCATAATCATTGCTAGTAGCATCTTTAGAGTCCACCGCTACCTTTGTTTCAGCGTCAATGACTTCGGGTCCGAGGGTACCTTCGATGTTTCCAATTTTCAAACCACATAGTGCACCATCCAGGCAGAGTGCTTCTACCTCTCCTGTGTGAAATGGTGTCTCAACAAAAATATGTGCTTCCGGTACTATCCTCATTTTCCTAAAGTTACCTGTGAATTGTCTTTCATCGACAAGGTTGCGTTTAATAATTCCACCACTGCATCCAGTATCCCTTAAAACGTTGACGCGTTGACCGTTTACTTTTCCATGTGCAATGGGAATTTGGTTGTCATCTTTCGAGATTTGTCG
The DNA here is from genome assembly GCA_015478945.1 of Trachelipus rathkii. Taxonomy (NCBI): domain Eukaryota; kingdom Metazoa; phylum Arthropoda; class Malacostraca; order Isopoda; family Trachelipodidae; genus Trachelipus; species Trachelipus rathkii. The sequence goes on along the minus strand of JABUQX010096076.1, from coordinate 9,013 downwards.
ACATGACAGTGATATTACCGGTAAAGATTTACCTTCTACTTTGATTTTGCCATCATGGATGAAATTACGAACGTCGTCGACTTCTTCGTTAATTAAACAACAGGAGGCAGTAACGTTATCCTGGGGATGGGTGGTAATTTGTATCGCAGCATTTTCAATTTCGTTGAGGCCCTGACGTCTTAAATTCCACGTTTTATCGTGATTGTAGTTTTTGCCATCTTTTTGTTTGAGATTGCCTTTTCCTTCTCGGGATGAATAACAGGTCTTATGGTCATGACCCCTCTCTCCGCAATCTCCGCAGGTCTTAGAATAAAACTGTTGGCCCTCGTGTTGACTTATGATTCTTTTGCCCTCGTCGCTAAGAAGGGGCTGAAATGATGTATTGGCATCGTTCTGTTCGAGACTCAATTTACTTCCTCTCGCCTGGAAATATTCGTCAGTGCGAGACGCTAATGAATCTAAGTCAGAGAGTCCACTTTCCCGAAGAGGAGTTTCATCTTCCTGCGGATTTGCGTCCCTAGGTTTAATTCGATAATCCTCCTCCGTATTATATTCAGTTAATAGTGCTTGCTTGAGGTTAGCAAAGTTAGTCATATCTTCGGATGGGAGGTTACGAAATACGGACAGGGCGCGTCCAGTAAGGAGTGAACTTAAATAAAATGACCACAAGCCGGCATCCCATTTAGAGGCTGTAGCATAATACTCAAATCTTTTAATATAGGCATTCATTTCGTCAGTAGCCTCGTTGAATGGTGCTAGATTAGGTACTTTAGCGTTGAGGTGACCGTTGCCACCGTTGTTTACAACGGGTGGTTGTAATTGCGCTTGAAGTCTGATACGTTCCAGTTCATGACTTCTTATACGCTCGGCTTCTGCCCTAACACATTCGGCTTCTGCTCTAACACGTTCGGCTTCTTCTAATTCCTTTTCACGGAGTATAGCCTTACGTTCATCCTCATCTTTCTTTGCTTGAATTTCTTCTTTCCTAAGGACAGCTTTGCGTTCGGCTTCTTCGGCGAAAGCACGTTCCCTTTCTTTGATGAACTCTACAGCTTCTTTGTTCTTAAGGCCAAGATCCTTGGCTAATTGGGCTATCGCTTGTAGGTCCATCGTTGAGAATAGTTATACAAAGAGTCAGGAGAAAAATAGAACTTTTCGGACAGGCCAACCAATTTGTCAAGAAGGGCCGATTGCTTCTTGCGGGTTCTTGTAAATATAGATCTTAATACTGTTGTCTAGGGGATTAATGATCTCACTGTTTAGTAAGATGAAAGATCTATTCCTTATAAGTTCTAACAATTCAATTCTGAAGAAAGTATTACAAGGTGAACGAAGTGAGCTTCTGATGAAAAGATAAAAGTACTCCTATATAATATTTTAATAGATATTCATAGCACGAGTGATTAGGCAAAAAGCCCCATACATAACTTTGCATTATATATATATAACTAGACGGTATCCAGATTACCGAATAAAATTACAATATTTTAAATAAATAACTAATGCTAAGTTT
>JABUQX010096075.1:0-15000 GCA_015478945.1 Trachelipus rathkii | reverse complement strand
TGTCCCATTAGCACAACAACATGCCAATACTGTAATATTCTCTTTACCGCACCCTGATGTTAAACGTATAGTGTCTTCTCCAATACTTGCAACGATTTTGGTTTTTGAAGGGTCTAATGGGAACCCTGTTTCGTCAAGATTCCAAATGCATTCTGGTCTATTTTCAATTTTCATTTCTTTAATAATCTTTTCCAGTTGATCGTAAAAATCGTAAACGATAAAGGGATCTGATGTAGCAGTCTGCCTCGAAATCTGCTTTTGTGTTCCTCTCTTTAAGTTAAATTTATGCCGCTTCATGAAATTTTTGGCCCAATCATATCCAGGATAATTGTTTTTAAATTTGGTTTCTATTTTATTTGCAACAATATAATCATAAAGTATTTGGCGCAATTCAGTAACAGTTGGTCCAAGACCCATTTTTCCCATCCTTTTTACAGCGTCTGCCAATTGGTTTTCCAATTTTTCAGATATGTATGTTTTCTTTCCCCTTGCCGAAGATGGTAGTAACTCTTTATTTTCTCTCTTTCTAACAGTTAGTTTGTGTAAGTAGCCAGCAGAGAAATTGTGGATTTTTGCTGCTTCTCTAATTGATTTACCTTTCTCTACATCATTGAGGGCAAGGTTTATCTTTTCTTTCGAAAAAAAATTTTTAAGCTCGTACTTGCGTGGCATTTTTTAATATTTAAAAATATTTGTATTTTTCCTGTAAAAAAAAGAGAAAAAAAATACCTAAATAATGATTAGGTATAAATACACATATATCATTTTAATAAACACTGTCAAATAGAAAAGAAAAAAAAAATATAATATAAAAATATATATATATATATATATATATATATATATATATATATATATCCTTATCCTAGCAACCACCAAATAGTGATCCGATATCCCCCTCCCCGCCCCTCTAAATACATTTACATCTAGTAATCTGCCTCTATCCTCCCATTTCACACACATACATAATCCAGTACCGCCCTCCCCCCCGTTATCTCACTCTTCCATGTATACTTATGATTTTCACTTTTTTTGAACCAAGTATTCCCCACTATCATTCTTCTTTCAACACACAACTCTAACAGACTTTCTCCATTAACATTCCTCTCCCCTACCCCGAAACTTTCCCAACACTCATTCAACTCACTCCAAAATCTTTCTCTCTCCTCCTCCCTCGCTCCATTCACTGGTGCATATGCGCATATAAAAACCCACATTTCCCCCCGAATTTCACTTTTACCCACATTATCCTCGAACTCACCTGGCTGCACAACCTAATACCTTTCCCAACCTCCTTTCCTCATAACTATGTCCCACCCCTTCCCTCGCCCTTCACTTCTCGTTCACCCCTGGATATCATACCCTTGTATTTCCAAAGTCCATCTCCCTCTTTCCCTTCAGCTTAGTTTCTGTTAACCCTAGCACATCCAACCTTTTTTCTTCAAACATTAACCCCACTTCCTCCCTCTTCAAATCCTCGTTTACCCCTCTCACGTTCATACATCCCACCCTAATTACCTCTCTCCTCCCCATCTTTTCCCTTCTTCTATATATATACTCACTCAGGCTGCACGCTTTGTGGGACTCCCCACCCTAGGCACTTCCCAACACCTAAGGCCACCACCCCGCTCACCAAATATACCCACAATAATAACAATAATAATAAGAAAAGGTTAAAATGATAATATAAAAGGTTAAAACCTACACTCTATCAATTTATATATATATATATATATATATATATATATATATATATATATATATATATATATATATATATATATATATATATATATATATTTATTCCTACACTTTTTTTTTTTTCCTTTTCTTTTTTCTTAAAATTTACACCCGTTAAAACTTTATTTATCTATTAAAATCTTTATTTAATTATTTAAAATTCTTTAAAATCCCCCACATATACATACATATATTTGAACTTTAAGTTTAACTAAAATATTTACAAATATAAATCCCAACAAATAACATTAATTTTAACCTATTCTAAAATGATATAAAGAATCACTTTTATTTATAGCTATACTAACTTAAAACTACGCATAAATTCAAAGTAAAAAGACACAATTAGTGTTAGCCATCGCAAAACTGAATGCGTAAGTATAATATTTCGAATAGCTTCTGTTCCCGACTAATTCAAGAGACGGGCAATGTTTATAAAACTTATTCACAAGGTTGTTACTCGATATTTTTGAAAGTTTTGGAGGATTTTCCCTAATGAAACTTCGTACTGTCTCTATCGACGGTCGTATAAGGTTTAATCTTGCTCGTAATGCATCCCTAAACTCAACACCACCTTTCATTGCTTCTTCAGTTATTTTTTTTAACTTGTTCTGCTTTGCCTCAGTACGCTGCTAATTAAACGAGTCCTTCATCTCTGATAACTGTTGAATCTACTCAAAACAAACTGCTTCGGCGTTGCAAAATATTTCTTTACTTTTCTCCTTTGAAGGAAGAGAACTACCTTTATTTTCGTTTTCTTCTTTTTCACAGATGGCCCAAACACAAACTAGTTTACTGACCTTAAACTATTTTTAGCTAAATTTTTGATTAGGGAGGACTTCTAAAATGCTTATTATTTATGTTTTTATGATTGTATATGAGATAGATTCCAAAGGTTTAAATGATTAGGTATAAAACACAATTTCACTTTTAAATAAACACTGTCAATCGCCAAGTATTTCGAAATTTTAAACTGAAGCAAATTCAAGGTGGAGAGAGTTTCCAATGCGTCCGTTCTGTGACGAGTCAGAAATAATATATATATATATATATATATATATATATATATATATATATATATATATATATATATATATATATATATATATATATATATATATATATATATATATATATATATAGGGTGGTTAAATTTTAAGGGCCGATGTTGATTTTGAATAAAACACAAATTACTTAGGAATTTATTGTCATTTTTTTTATTATGATAATATGGTATGGTTCAATTATGTATGGAACAAAATATCGGCCAAATGGCCGCCGCGACCTCGGCGGCACACCTCCATCCGATGGTCAAAATTTTCGATGACGCTGAGGCATAATTGAGGTTCTATGCCGTTAATGTGCCGAATTATCTCATCCTTTAGCTCTTGAATTGTTGCTGGCTTATCGACGTACACCTTTTTTTTCAAAAAACCCAAAGAAAGAAGTCCAACGGTGTCAAATCACATGATCTTGGCGGCCAATTGACATCGCCACCACGTGAGATAACACGGCCATTGAATTTGTCGCGCAAAAGAGCCATTGTTTCGTTAGCTGTGTGGGAAGTGGCACCGTCCTGTTGAAACCACATATCGTCCACATCCATACCTTCCAATTCGTGCCATAAAAAGTTCGTTATCATCTCACGATAGCGAACACCATTCACAGTAACTGCCTGACCGGCCTCATTTTGGAAAAAAATACGGCCCGATGATGCCACCAGCCCATAAACCCACCAAACAGTCACTCTTTGTGGGTGCATTGGTTTTTCGACAATTCACTTGGCATTATCATTCGCCAAATGCGGAATTCTTTGTCCTTATTGACGAATCCAGTTGAGGTGAAAAAAATGTGCCTCATCACTGAAGATGATTTTTTTCGAAAATTGATCATCCACTGTTGCCATTTCTTGCCACCATTCTGACCATTGACGACGTTTTGTATGGTCAAGAGGCTTTAGTTCTTGAGTCAATTGCACCTTGTAAGCGTTTAAATGCAAGTCTTTATGAATAATGTTCATCAACGACGAGCGTGAGAGGTGCAATTGTTGGGCACGACGACGAGTTGAAGTGGATGGCTCCTCAGCCACACTATCGCGAACAGCAGCAATATTTTCTGCAGTACGAGCTGTACGAGCATGCACTGGTCTATTTCAAATCTCCTACAACCACGGTTTGAAGGCTGACAAGAATTTTGAATTGTGCACGATTTTTCCGAATTGTACGCAACCATGGGTCTGGGACGATTAAAGAATTGACCAAAAAAGACGGAATCAACGAAGTGCGCGGAGATGATGCGTTAGATGAATTAACGACCATATATCCTATAAGCGCGTAGAATGATAAAAAAACATTTAACGAACGTTTGCTCCGAGTGTGTACTCATATTCGCATGGTTTCAAAAATTAAAGGCTCTAGAAATGAGTAAGTCTGAAAAATTTAGTGATTGAATAGTTCAAATATAGAATCGCCAATTGTAATTAAAAGAATTGACAGTTTAGGATGATGAGTCCATATACTAATGCGATCGAGCCGCATACACATTTATAACACAACCCTATTAATTATAAGTTATTATAAAATAGCAAAGAATATGAATGCATAAATCAAGTGTAAAAATTTTTAATTAAAAATTAGGAGAACGAAGACAACTGCATATGAGTAAAATCCTGGCTATGAGAACGTGTAGGACAAAGCATATAATTGATAGATAAGTGTTATGGTTACAACACCTTTTTGAAGTGCTAATTAAAAATGAAATGGAACACAAATGAATCGATATATATGATTAAACTTGCTAGGATGCCAGTATGATGGTAATGAACACCATCCCTATTACACCGATTCTGCCTAGAGGAGGTTATTTTAATAAATATAGATGACTGATGTGCGTTGGCTGAGTTTGCGTAATATTGGAGAAAGACGTGAGCGTGAGTACCACAAATGTTCCGAAACGTGTCTATAAGCCCGATATTATTGTGTCAGGTTCTTGTACTTGTATTTTCTTCCGTAAATATAGGTGAAAAATTAAATAATACTCTTATATAGTTTAGAACTCCTAATGTCGAAGTTTGAAGAAAGTGCAATCATCGTCATTATCTGGCGAGACGGCTTTACAAAGACCTCAAAGGAGAAAGAAAAACATTATTATTATTTACAATCTCTCTAAAGAGAGTTAAAAAGAAATAAATGTGTAGCATTATACAATTCACCTCCGCCACTAATACTTTGTCACAAGACAATCGACAAAATTGACTTTCAGCTTCTATTAAAATATCATATGCGCATGTTATACTTCACTGTTGTCTTCTGTGCACTATACATTCCTCCTCTCTGTTCTATCACATCACATCTCCCATGTAAGAGAACCAAACTATTATTCATAGAATGACATAGCCGTTGATACAATATAGATACAATTAGCTTTAGAAAGTTAAAAATTAAGATATTGAGATATTATTTCTGAGAAAATTGAATAATAGTAAATCTGAATAGATTGTAACTCCTATAACTTTTTATATGTACCTACGTGTGTTATGGTGATAAATATGATATTTATATGAAATTTTATATAATTTAATATAGTAATAGTTACTCCTACATTAAATGAGAGAGGCCAAATATCTTAAATAGTAGTACTTTCATATTTATATAATGGACCTTAATTAATGGAGTCTACTAATATTTTTATTTTAATAATAATTACATGAATGAGAGAGTTTTGTGTTTGATGGAAAAGATTGAATTAAAAAGACTATATTGTATACCTCTTTATAATGACACTAGAGGAGGTTAGGAATTAGTAGATAGAAATTTGTTGTATGATATTAAAGGCATTTCCTAAGCAAGAGCGACAGGCATATCTGGATGTGGCCCGTTTAAAAACATAGACCAATATTGAGATATCTATATATATAAAAAGATTAAAAAATAATGGCAATTGTTCAAAAATTATTATTAAAGACCGAGAGAAATGGGTAAGTCATTATAAACTTGGTATACGTACGAGGTAGAGAGAGATTGGGAATTAAGTGTAACTGATTAAGATGACGCTAAATTGAGAGTGAAGTGAGTGAAAAAATGTATGAAAAATAGGTAATATTTAGAGAAGAGTGAGAGAAAGATGATTGAGTAAATCATAAGTTCTAAATCAAATATATAATGGCCCATTATGATATGGTTACCAGAGAGCTATAAAAACTCAATATATAGAATTCTTAGTTAGCAAGAAAACGTTACAATTTAAGACACCCTAAAACTAGTTAATAAATTCACTTGTCAAGTTTTTGAATAGCTGGCATTACCATACTTGAGAGAAATTATTAATACATATATTTTTCTTGAATGCACTTCTATCTACAGAATATTTTGCTCAAAATACCTCATTTTCCACAAAGATAAAAAAGTATACCATAAATATGCATATTTCTAAATAGTTGGAATTTAGGAAATAAAATTCTATAGCTTACCCTTTAAGGTTCTTAGTAATATTCTGTATATATAGTGAAAAATATAAATATATGATTAATTAAGTCTAATTTATCAAATTATACACTTAACTTCGCGGCGTTTGCTGTAAAAATCAGTTGTTACACACAACTGGACTAGCGACTCTGCGATTAGGCGGCGCTTAATTTAGTATGACAGAAACAGAATTATATCGATTTGAATGCGAGCTGAGTCACAAGCCTAATGAGCATGACAACCTCTCAAATAGACACTTTTAGTCTAATAATATTCTCTTTTTTTCTATCATATTGGTTATTAGTTGTTGCATATTACACACATATGAATAAAATATGCTTATAAATATAGGATACACAAAAATCTAATTGTTAAACTAACTCAATGTATAGAATAATTTTGAAATAATGAGAAAAATAATTGTAATATCTTCTATATATAATGAAACAAAAATCAAGAAGCAGATGCACACAAACATACAAGAGTGTATATGGATAACCTATCACAATATTTAGACTTTTTAAGTTAGTATAAATAAATATTCTCCACGTTGAAACACCTATTAAACTGTTATTCAAATGCTGAAGGATCCTACGCTAATTCTAAAAGCGAATGTTCCTGATGTATTGATACTCATTTATTAAAATATACAAATGTTAATAGATTTTAGTTGACCAGTTACTTCTACTTTCAAATTAGCTTCTAAATTAGTATATAGAAAAAAAGTAACTATATATAGTTGAGAAAAGTTTAATTAGAAATAGTTTTTAATAATAATATATTTATAATAACAGGTATTTTATCACAAACTTAAATAATATTGGTATTAATAATAAACAAATTTTAAAATTCATTACAATATGATCAATATTAAGAAACTATTAAAATATCATATCTAATAAATTCTCCTTTCTGCTTATTTTGAATTGTGATATATCATTTCAATGATAACATATATTATATTTATTGCTATAATAAATGCTGAATATATTACCTTTAAAACTAATTTTTAAGAATTACCATAAAATAATTATTTAAAATGTTTTAATTTAGGAAATAATATATCGTTATATATTACTTTTTTAATAGTAATGTTTAAATATATGTATAATGTGAAAATATAGAAAAAGCGTTAATTTTAGAGTATGATAACATTATATATATATATATTAATCTAATAATACATGTATTCATCAACTTAAATAGATATAATATTGATATATAAAATAATATTAAATATTTGAATATATTCATTAAAAGTAATTAGGACACCTAAATAATCACTCATAATAATGATGTTTGTGTTGACTTTTATGTCAAATTGCAGATCACACATCGCAACACTATCTATTTATCCAACGAGCTCCCAACACCCCGAAAGCTCAATTTAAGACTTCCAAAATAATTTCAAATGTGAAATTTAATAGGAAAAATTATGATATATTATTATAAAGGTTCTAAAATTTTAATGTAAATTAAGAATAAAAAGTCGATAATTTTAGAATAGTTAAAATTTTTATTATAAAACAGTGATATTATACTATACAATAACCTATATAAATATTAGTATATATATATATACTTAATAATAAATTATGATAATTTTATTTTCATTAAATAAATATATATATATATACGTTCATTTATAAGATCAACCTAAATAACTATAATAATAAATTTCAACTTTTTCTATGATCCTTATTAGAAATCTTGGCGCATTAACACCGCAAACAGCATGTCATATATATTTAGAATAATGACTAGAAATACACTCCTACAATGAGCTCATTCATCTCTCTGCTAGGTTAATCTGAAATATAGAATTGCACACTGCTGAAGATTAATGAGACAGACGTAAATGTGTGACTTTAAGCTATGTCCATACCAATTTAGTCGAACCACGAGTGACGTAAAGTATTATGCTAAAGGCTGAAAAGTTTAAATTAAACATCTACTCTGTGTGCCACCATCATTAATGAGACACCCACAAGACAGTGACTAGTCACCTGACTATCAACTTCCCTCGATTCCAATTAATAAAAGGTCCAATTACGTAAACGTCCGCAGACACCCCAACTAAATAGAGTCTGCAATATTACTGCCTTTAGCTATATCGAATGAGTGGCGGATCTTCAATGAAATTTAATTATATGTGATTAAGCGATAACTGTCGCATTAACTCAACGCTATAAGAACTACCAATAAGTTCCAGTAAGATACGAGTTATGTATTGATAATGATAAATGACCTCGTTCTGCATCGTTGCGAATATCACCCTGATATTTCGAATACAACTGAAACCCCTAGCAGAGTGTAAATAGCTTATACAACTATTAACGGCGATCAAGTCTCGCGTAATTCGCTCCGAGAGTTCAATCACCTATGCAGTGTGGATATTAATAGCCATACAGAAGATGTTTCAATATATTTTTATACCAACTAAAGAAATAATATTTGATATAAAATAACTAAATATAAATATTTAAATTTCATTAAAATAAACCGTGAGTCAATAAGGACACCTTAACATATTATATAAAATCACTTTCTGCTATTTATTGTAATAAATTGACATTATAATGATAACTAACATTAATTATTATCAAGAATGACTGTAGAATAAATACCGTTAAAAACTCATATTTAATAATATCATAAATAAAATATTATTCAAATTAATATAGATAATATTAAGGTGAAATCGTACTTTTAGAGTTCTAAAATTATAGTAATGTAAAATATGTAGAATAGTGAGTTAATAATTTTATTTATTTAAGATGAGTTATTTTAATCAAAATTAAATATCTATTATTTGAAATATCTTATACAATGCTAAAAAAACAAAATATTATGAATTACATAGTACAACATACATTTGAGGTACAAAATATTGTCTCACCAGAAAACTCATCTCATAAAATTCACAGATCATTAATTATGTGAAATTAAATCGAATCTCTTAATTTTGTAAAAACAGCTATATAGTTATATATCGGAATTTATAAAACATAAGATATTTAAATAAATAGCACCACTAAAAAATTATATCAGATATTATCTATTACATAAAATTTCTTATCAAATGATATAGAAAAATTTATGATACAATCAAACGCGTATCATAAATGATTAATAAAGCTAAATTATATCTAATTGCTAATTGCGTGAGACTAATTATATTATATCGTCTAGAAAAGATGAGTACGTTTAGATCATAATTAGAAATAGAGTGGTATTACATTGTTATTCATGATATATACTCAATATATATTGTTAATAAAAATAATAATAATGATTGGTATATAAAAACAATATTGAAATTTCATAAAAACGTCAATTAGAACCCTAAAAACAATTATAAATTCTTTTCTTTTTGAAATGATTTCCAAGAACACATATTTTTTCAAATGCTGAAAATACCGTTAAAAACTTAATTTTAATTAAAAAATATTTCAAATTTGAAATTAGGGGAAAAAATCTACTTTTTAAGAAGTTCTAATTAGTGTAATGTGAAAATTTTAAGCAAAAGCGTAATTTTAGAATAAAATTTTTACTAAAACAGGTTTTCACAACTATGAAATATTTGTCGTTATAAAAAACAAATATTGAAAATCATTAAAAAACGCAATTTAAGACACCCAACAACTATTAATAAATTCACTTTCTGCTTTTTGAAATTAGATTTCAATGAAACACCATTATTTTTTCAAATCTTGAAAATACCGTTAAAAACTCAAGTTTAAATTTACCAAATATTCATGTAATAAAATTAGTATGCATCGTTCTTTAATCAGCTCTAATTGTAATGGAAAATTTAAGAAAAGCGTAATTTTTAGAAGTTAAATTTTTATTAAAACAGGTTTAACTAATGAAATATTGGTATATAAAAACAAATATTAAAGTTTTTATAAAACGTTAATTTTAGACACCTAAAACTATTAGAAAATTCATTTTCTGCTTTTTGAAATACATTTCAATGAAACACATATTTTTAAAAATGCTGAAAATACTTATAAAAACTCAATTTTAAGATTACCAAATAATTTCAAGTTGAAATTTAGGAAAATCGTATTTTAAGAGTTCTAATTTGTATGTGAAAATTTAAGAAGAAACGTAATTTTAGAAGTTAAAATTTTAATTAAAACAGGTTTTTACAAAATGAGTGAATATTTGGTTATAAAAAAAAATATTGAAATTCATTAAAAAAACGTCAATTTAAGACATCTAAAACTATTATAAATTCACTTTCTGCTTTTTGAAATGCATTTCAATGAAAAACATTATTTTCAAATGCTGAAAATCCGTTAAAAACTCAAGTTTAAGATGTACCTAAGATTTAAAATGATGTAATTCCGATATTATCGTTCTTGTAAGAGTTCTAAATTTAATGTGAAATTAAGATACCATACGTAGATTTTAGAAGTTAAAAATTTTTATAAAAAAGGTTTTCACAAACTAATGAAATATTTGGTATAAAAACAATATGAAATTTCATAATAACGTCCAATTTAAACACCCTAAAACAATAAAATTCTCTTTTCTCCTTTTTGAAATTGCATTTCAATGAAACACATTATTTTTTCAAATGCTGAAAATACCGTTAAAAACTCAATTTTAAGATTTACCAAATAATTTCAAATGTTGAAATTTAGGAAAAAAATCGTTCTTTAAAGTTTTAAATTTTAATGTGAAATTTAAGAAAAAAGCGTAATTTTAGAGTATTCTAATTTTATTAAAACAGGTTTTCACAACTAATGAAATATTTGGTATATAAAAACAAATATTGAAATTTCATTAAAAAACGTCAATTTAAGACACCTAAAACTATTAATAAATTCACTTTTCTGCTTTGAAATTGCATTTCATGAAACACATTATTTTTTCAAATGCTAAATAACCTTAAAAACTCAATTTTAAGATTACCAAATAATTTCAATGTTGAAATTAAGGAAAAATCGTACTTTTAAGAGTTCTAAATTTGTAATGTGAAAATTTAAGCAAAAGCGTAATTTTAGAAGTTAAATTTTTTTATTAAAACAGGTTTTCACAACTAATGAAATAATTGGTATATAAAAACAAATATTGAAATTTCATTAAAAAACGTCAATTTAAGACAAAACTATTAATAATTCTCTTTTTTCTGCTTTTTGAATTGCATTTCAATGAAACCATTATATTTTTTCAAATCTGAAAATACCGTTAAAAACAAAAAATTTTAAGATTTAAAAAATAATTTCAGAATGTTGAAATTTAGGAAAAATCGTTATTTAATTCTAAATTTGTAATGTGAAATTATAAGAAAAGCGTAATTTTAGAGTTAAAATTTTTACTAAACAGGTTTTCACAATAATGAAAATTTGGTATAAAAACAAATATTAAATTTCATTAAAAAACGTCAATTTAAACACCTTAAAACTATTATATTCACTTTGCTGCTTTTGAAAATAGCATGTCAATGAAAACACATTATTTTTTCAAATGTGAAAATACCGTTAAACTCAATTTTAAGATTTACCAAATAATTTCAAATGTTGAAATTTAGGAAAAATCGTACTTTTAAGAGTTCTAAATTTGTAATGTGAAAATTTAAGAAAAGCGTAATTTAGAAGTAAAATTTTTTATTTTAAAACTTAGGTTTTCACAACTATGAAATATTTGGTATATAAAAACAATATTAAATTCATTAAAAAACAAGTTAATTTAAGACACCTAAAACTATAATAAATTCACTTTTCTGCTTTTTGGAATTAGCATTTCAATGAAAAACATTTTTTTTCAAATGCTTGAAAAATACCGTTAAAAACTCAATTTAAGATTTTACCAAATAATTTCAATTGGGAAATTTAGAAAATTCGTACTTTTAGAGTTCTAAATTTGTAAGTGTGAAATGTTAAGAAAAAGCGTAATTTTAGAAGATAATTTTTTATAAAACAGTGTCAGAACTAATGAAAATATTGGATATAAAACAAAATTGAAATTTCATTAAAAACTGTCAATTTAAGACACCTAAACTATTAATAAATTCACTTTCTGCTTTTTGAAATAGAATTTCATTAAAAAACACATTATTTTTTCAAATGCTGAAAATGCCGTAAATCAATTTAAGATTTACCAAATTATTTCAAATGTTGAAATTTAGAGAAATCGTAACTTTTAAGAGTCTAAATTTGTAATGTTGAAATTTAGGAAAAAGCGTAATTTAGAATTAAAATTTTTTATTAACAGGTTTTCAAACTAATAAAATATTGGTATATAAAAAAAATATTGAATTTTAATTAAAAAACATCAATTTAAGACACTAAACTATGAATAAATTCACTTTTCGCTTTTTGAAATTGCATTTCAATGAAACACATTATTTTTTTTCAAATGCTGAAAATACTTAAAAACTCAATTTTAAGATTTACGACAATAATTTCAAATGTTGAAATTTAGGTAAAATGTAATTTTAAGAGTTCTAAATTGTATGTGAAATTTAAGAAAAAAGCTTATTTTGAATAGAAATTTTTTATTACAAACAGTTTCAAAACTATTGAAATATTTGTTATATAAACAATATGAAATTTCATTAAAAAAACACTCAATTTAAGACATCTAAAACTATTAATAAATTACTTTTAAGCTTTTGAAATTGCATTTCAATGAAACACATATTTTCAAAATGTGAAAATACCGTTAAAAAACAATTTTAAGATTAACCAAATAATTCAAATGTGAAATTTAGGAAAAATCGTACTTTTAAGAGTTCTAAATTTGTAATGTGAAAATTTAAGAAAAAGCGTAATTTTAGAAGTTAAATTTTTTTATTAAAACAGGTTTTCACAACTAATGAAATATTTGGTATATAAAAACAAATATTGAAATTTCATTAAAAAACGTCAATTTAAGACACCTAAAACAATTAATAAATTCTCTTTTCTGCTTTTTGAAATTGCATTTCAATGAAACATATTATTTTTTCAAATGCTGAAAATACCGTTAAAAACTCAATTTTAAGAATTACCAAATAATTTCAAATGTTGAAATTTAGGAAAAATCGTACTTTTAAGAGTTCTAAATTTGTAATGTGAAAATTTAAGAAAAAGAGTAATTTTAGAAGTTAAAATTTTTTATTAAAACAGGTTTTCACAACTAATGAAATATTTGGTATATAAAAACAAATATTGCATTCCATAAATCGTCAATCTATAGACACCAAAAAAACTATTAATAAATTCGCTTTTCTGCTTTTTGAAATTGCATTTCAATGAAACACATTATTTTTTCAAATGCTGAAAATACCGTTAAAAACTCAATTTTAA
The DNA here is from genome assembly GCA_015478945.1 of Trachelipus rathkii. NCBI lineage: Eukaryota > Metazoa > Arthropoda > Malacostraca > Isopoda > Trachelipodidae > Trachelipus > Trachelipus rathkii. The sequence continues at coordinate 1,496 of JABUQX010096075.1, read as the reverse complement.
GATTACCAAATAATTCAAATGTTGAAATTATAAAAATCGTTTTTTAAAGTTTTAATTAAAAATATAAAAAATACAAGAAAAAAGGTAATTTTAGAAGTTAAAATTTTTATTAACAGGTTTTCATCACTAATGAAATAAGTACATCACAATAAAATATATAATTTATTAAAAACGTCAATTTAAGACACCTAAAATATATTAATAAATTTTTGCTTTTTGAAATAGCATTTCAAGAAACACATTATTTTTCAAATGGAAAATACCGTTAAAAAACTCAATTTAAGATTTACAAATAATTTCAAATGTTGAAATTAGGAAAAATCGTACTTTAATCTATTATGTAATGTGAAATTAAAAAAAGCGTAATTTTAGGAAGTTTAAATTTTGAATGAATAGGCACTCACTTTGAAATCCTTTATATATAACATGCAAATCTGTTGAAATTTAAAAAAACTCAATTTAAGACACCAAAACTATTAATAAATTCGCTTTCTGTTTTTGAAATTGCATTTTCAATGAAACACATAATTTTTCAAATGCTGAAAATACCGTTAAAAACTCAATTTTAAGATTACAAATAATTTAAATGAAAATTAGGAAAAATCGTATTTTAAGAGTTCTAAATTGTAATGTAAAAATTTAAGAAAAGCTAATTTAGAAGTTAAAATTTTAATTTAAACAAGTGTTCAAACTAGAATATTGGTATTCAAATATTAAAAGTTTCATTAAAAAACGTTAATTAACACCTAAAACTATAATAAATTCACTTTTCTGCTTTTTAAAAAGCATTTCAATGAAACCATATTTTTTCAAATGCTGAAAAACGTAAAAATCAATTTAAGATTTACCCAAATAATTTCCAAAATGTTTTGAAATTAGGAAAAATCGTACTTTTAAGAGTTCTAATATTGTATTTAAGGAAAAGCGTAATTTAGAAGTTAAAGTTTTTTATTAAAAAGGTTTTCACAACTAATGAAATATTGTATATAAAAACAAATATTGAAATTTCATTAAAAAACGTCAATTTAAGACACCCAAAACTATTAATAAATTCGCTTTTCTGCTTTTTAAAATTGATTTCAAGAAAAACACATTATTTTTCCAATGCTGAAAAATACGGTTTAAAAATCATTTTAAGAATTACCAATAATTTCAAATGTTGAAATAGGAAATCGTACTTTTAGAGTTCTAATTTGTAATGTGAAAATTAAGCAAAAGCGTATATTTGAAGTTAAATTTTTTTATTAAACAGGTTCACAACTAAAAATATTTGGTATATAAAAAAGAAATATTGAAATTTCATTAAAAACGTCCATTTAAACACCTAAACAATTAATAAATTCTCTTTCTGCTTTTTTAAAATTGCATTTCATGAAAACACATTATTTTTCAAATGCTGAAAATACCCTAAAAACTCAAATTTAAGATTTTTAACCAATAATTTCAAATGTTGAAATTAGAAAATCGTACTTTAAGAATACAATAAATGGTAATTG
>JABUQX010096074.1:5000-21854 GCA_015478945.1 Trachelipus rathkii | reverse complement strand
CCTATTCCATAATTGTGTACATTAAAGCTTTCTTAGAGACCGCTTATCAGGACGACCAATTGTGGTTTATCGGCGATCATGCATCTTTTTGTAGTTATCCTTTTTTTCTCACTTTTCATTCATACCCAGTTAAAATATATAATAATCGTAGTCGTAGTAGTACATCATTTCATTGATATATATATATATATATACTATATTATTAATATAATATATATATATTTATATTATATATATATAATATATATATTATATATATACTATATACTATAGTAATTCTTCATGCTTGAGGGGGAATAATTTTCGAAGCCCTTTCAAACTTGGAGCATATATAGCTGATGATGGTGGCACCGCACCCGAGCTGCGGATTCATGCAGGTACTCCCATCAAAAGGAAAGATCCCCCCTAAACTTCGATATATCCTTAGCTATTTGGAAAATAAGTTGCAGACATGCTTCAGCGAAGAATTCTGAACCTGAGTTGGTTAGGCACTCCACCAGAGCCTTTGCCGGACCCAGACTTGAAATATGCATACGTATAATAGACCGAGCAAGATGTCTTTTCCTAGTTTAAAGAACCCGCAGAACTCTATTTATGGGTTTTACCACCCTCAAGGGTGTTTGAGGACTCCCAAGTGGGGCTCCCAGACGAAAAAAAAGAAGAAATAAAGGAGAGATAATTCATGACATTCATTCGATTCATGTTGGCTGTACAACTCGTCAAATGATGAAAAAATACTTTTAAAAGACAGAGCTGCACCTTCAACCACTTTAAAATCCAAAAACATTATGACTCAAAAAGGAATTTAGAGAGAAAAAAATTTACTGAGCTCTGGAAGGAACAAATGGCATCTATCAGAGTAGCTTACATTAAGAATGGATAAAGATGGCAGGTGGCATTTATATTTACTTTGCATCAGAATTACTCGAAAGCTTGGGAAATTATATTAAATGCCATCAGATATTGGTAAATCTTATGACAAATGTGCAATCTTATCAGCATAATGGTATATATATATATATAATATAATATAATATATTAGTTATTATAATAGATATATATACTATATACTATTATTATATATATTAGTATATATATATATAATATATATATTTATATATATATATATTATTATATATAATATATGATAATGGGTGTCATGTGGTTTATATCTATAGTGTGATTGTGTGTGGATCTATGAATGGTGAGAGTAGATTAGGGATTGTCAAGTTGTAGGTATTTCATATTTATGTTATTATATTTATAACATGCACTTCACGAGCCGAAAATATCCACATAAAATATGGACCCTACAACCTTGGACAATCTACTCTGCTCTCATCATTCATAGGATCCACACAAATCACACATAGATATAAAACCACATGGATACCCATTAGCCACATTGTGATATTACACCTTAGGAAAAATATTTCAGATCTTTTTGTTATAACAACACTTGATAATTTCAGTTTACAAACTAATGACTACACAATAGATCCCATCTTAAACAACGTTTTAAACTACTCACCTTTTTTTCAAAATACGAATAAAGAATTACAATTATTTCAAATATTTTTATTATTTTTAATTTTTAATTTTATATGTTAGTCTTACATAATGAAACTGCGGAAAGAGGGCCACGAATTCGGATCGAAAGCATATGGTTTACTAGATGTTCTTTTATATTTATTTGCGTAACTCTCAAGTTAATTCAGCCCACCCCTAATTACTAATGGCAATACTATGATAATATATATATGATATTATATATATTATATATAATATTATATACTATATATTATATATATATATAATATAAATATATATATATTAATGATATATATAATATATATATATTAATAATATATGATAAAGAAAACATAATTTCAGTAAATCTATTTACATAACGTGGCAGTACTTATATTATAAATGTTTTAAAATGAACACTTGTTTCATATTTTCCTGATAATCCTATGTTACATATACGATATTTTATTCAATGTGGTTATTTTCATGTAAAGTTTATACAGCATATTTGTTCAAATAAGACTTTATTAACTTAATCAATGGATCACAGATGATAGGGAGGGGTAGGGTGTGTGATTGATTACAGTTTGATCCTTTTATTAATTGATATTTTAAGTAAAAATGAATAAAATAATTAGTAAAGATTTCAAATGTGTTTTAATGATTTTAAAATTTTATGCTATATTTATAAAAAAAACATATTTTTATGTTAAGCTATACAAATAATAAAGAAAAAATATATAATTTATTGACTTTAAAGCAGTAAGTCAATAAGCATTAGAGGCAGTGGCTTGCGGCTAGGAGAGGGGCGGCTGTTGTGAGGCATTTGCGGTACTGCTTTATTGACTATTAGCTAAGGGTCTGTAAAGTCCCTACTTTTGGTCCTGTTATGTTTTACGACTCCGTCAGTTTTGATTTCTTTTTCCCGCGTTTTTTTTTTTTTTTAATTTATGATGCTAGTTATGATACTAACAATGATGAATTTAAGTGGTGACCGACATGATTCAAAAGTTTCGAAATTATTTTAAAAGATTTTTTTAAAAAAATCCAGATTTATATTATATATTTTTTCAAAAATGAGAATATTTTTGGATAATCACGTATATATCTCGACATACTAGTACACAATAACAATTTCTTCTTTAATAAACCTGTCAAAAAAGAATTCCTGCTCGAATGAATGAAAAATAATAAAACAAGTATAAAATATTATGTATATTATTTATACTATATATATATATAATATATATACTTAATATATATATATATTTATATTATATATATATAATATTATATATATGACCTACCTAAGAAGGTGGATACTATATATATATATATATGTAATCGCTAATTAGGGCTGCGAGCCGACGGTGGACAGTGGCGGGGACACATGTTTCCTTATCCGTAGGAAGGGGCGTCAGGAACCCCCGCGAACGCCAATACCAAAAGAGCGGGGTTTCGGAAAACCTCCCCGGAGAGGGGAAAATAATCCTACCACGTCGCCTCCACCGGAGGGCCGAGAAACCCCAACTCCTGCCATCTTTGCGGTTTACCTTTGGGGATATCTTTTAGTTTTAAAAAAAACACCCAAAAAAACAAATATTACCTCGGTAATTAAAAAAAAAAATGAAAAAAAAAATATTACATAAAAAATTACTTTTTTAAAAAAATTATTTTAAAAAATATTTTGAAACTTTTGAAATCATGTCTGTTAACGCACTTAAATTCATTTTAGTATCATATACTAGCATATATTAAAAAAAAAAAAAAAAAAAAAAAAAAAAAAAAAAAAAAAAAAAAAAAAAAAAAAAAAAAAAAAAAAAAAAAAAAAAAAAAAAAAAAAATGAATTTTTTTGAAGTTACACATGTCCGTCACACTAAAATTCATTTTGTAGTTTTAATAAATATATATATTGAAAAAAAGAACAAAAAAAAAAATCAAAACTGACGGAGTCGTAAAACATAACAGGTCCCTACTTTTAATAAAAAAAATTTTTTTTTTTAGTGAAAACAAAATGTTTTAAAAAAATTAAAATGTAAACTACAAGTTTTAAAATAATAAAAAACTGAAGAACAAATAAAAAACATATTCAAAATTTAAACATATATAAATTTATTCTTTGGCTCCAACTGAACGAAATATATTAGTTTCCGTCTGTCTAAAGAAAATGATAATTGAAATATTTAAACATTTTTAACTTTTTCATTTTTAACATTTTTAACTTCATTTCTTTTCAACTACACTTGATCTTTTTTACTTTTCTATAACATTCTTCTTTTCTTTTACATGTTTTAAAATATTTCTTCTTTTACTTTCGTTCATATTTACCTTCTATAATATTCCTGCAAAACTAAATCAAATATCTTTCTTGTTTAGATTTTTTAATTAAATCTTCGAGGCCTATAATACAAATCTGAAATATAATATTTATTTACTACACACCTTCTGAGTAGGTTTACCAAAAATTAACTAATTTTATACCATTGGAGAGCTACTTGTTCTTTTTGAGTTTACCTTTATCCCCCGTATTTATTCTATATGACTTCTATAATTTTTTTTGCGTCATCTTCTTCTTCTTCTCCTCTTCTCTTGCTTCTTCTTCTGTCTTTCTTCTTCTTCGCTAAACTGCCTGTCTGATAACTACACTTTCTCTTATGCTAATTTATTTTTCACCTAATACATATCATACATAACTTCTTATTATTCTAAATCATGAAACTCTTGAAATAGTTTTAAAAGAAAATCGCTTCAAGGAATATCAAGACTTTGACTTGAAGAGCAAAATACAACCAAATAAAGTTTCAAGAGTCCTACAATTCATTAAGGAGAAAAAAAGACAGAGAGACCAGACAGACAGACAGTAAGAGGCAATCAAAGGCCGACAGGGATACAGCTGTAGAGTAAACAGAGATATCAATTCAGTTTAATAAGCTGTTAGTTTCAGAATAGCTTATTTGGACTATTAAACTTATAAAATAAAATAAATATAAAAGACTTTTCGCTTCAACTCTATGTCAGTCAAATAAATCATATAAACTTTTTGATAGTACGGATATAGAGAGACAGTAACATCGGATAAGTTAATTATGAAGCTGAGCTTGTATCAAAATATATCTCATTCCAACTCTTAATATTTATCTTAATAATTATCATAATAAAATGTTAAAGACATTAAATACTTTACGATGAAGTATAGAAAGACACACTGCCATAAATACTGAAATAGATTGGCAGATATATTAGATAAATCTTTAGAAGCAGAAATTATATCAGAATATCTTTCCTATAAATTCTAATTTTTCATTCAATTAAACTCTAAAACTCTCCTTTTAAATTATAAGAGACTATTGACAGAGTGATATGCATAGACAGGAAAATTAGATTTTCTTATATGATATTGAGTTTGCATCAAAATATCTCTAATGTAAACTTAAACATTTCTCTTTGAGCCCTAAAAATCTTAAGTAATAAGTACAGAAAGACACGGAAAGTAGTACCAGATAAATATTATGTAAAGTTGAGTTTACTGTAAAATATTTTCCAACTGCAGTCTTAATAATTCTCTTTAAACTCTGAAATCTTCTTAATAAAATATGGAAAGACTTGACCGATATATGGATATAAATAGACAGAAGAATCGGATAAATCTTATTTGAAATCTTTTACCACAAAATACTTATCATAACATGGGATTTTTTAACATTCGCTTTCAAGTATAAAACTCTCACATTCATATACAAAAAGATTTATTGACGGAGATACGGTTTTAGATAGACAGAGGTATCGAATAAATTTTATGAAACAAAATTGAGTGTGATGAAATATAATTTTTAATTGGATTCTTAATATTTTTCACTGAACTCTTAGATCTTATCAATAAGACGATAAAAGACTTTTAAACTAAAACAGAGATAAGGATGTTGATGGGCAGAGATATTGAAGAAACTTTTTATGAAACTGAATTTACGATAAAATATTTCTCAAAGAGACTTCAAGATTTTTTTTGAACTTTAATATATTTAATATAAAGTTTAAAATTATTATGAGGACGAGCATTCATGCATCGAAGTTTTGTATGTATGTATGTATGTATGTATGTATGTATGTATGTATGTATGTATGTATGTATGTATGTATGTATGTATGTATGTATGTATGTATGTATGTATGTATGTATGTATGTATGTATGTATGTATGGATGTATGTATGTATGTATGTATGTATGTATGTATGTATGTATGTATGTATGTATGTATGTATGTATGTATGTATGTATGTATGTATGTATGTATGTATGTATGTATGTATGTATGTATGTATGTATGTATGTATGTATGTATGTATGTATGTATGTATGTATGTATGTATGTATGTATGTATGTATGTATGTATGTATGTATGTATGTATGTATGTATGTATGTATGTATGTATGTATGTATGTATGTATATAAGACTTTTTAATAGCTAAGACAGAAAATTTGAAATACTCACGTGACATAAACTAGAAGAATACTTTAAAATTAATTTTAAAACTTTCTTAATAAACCAAAATCGACTCTAAAATATATTTCTAAATTCTTTCCCTAAGCCCCTCCAAAAATAAAAATCAAACTTTACAAAATAAAAAATACTTTAATATATTTTTTTAAAACAATTCATAATAAACAAAATACTTTTAAAATAAACTATGAAATTCTCGAGCTTAATAAACTTAATAAACTCTAAAGAGACTCAAGCGAATAAAAAGATTTATTAATAAAGATCTTAATTACTTCATCATCCTTCAGATGATAAAAAGTAATTAATCTTTTATGAGCATCTTCGAGAAAAAGTTTTCATTAATAATAATAATAATAATAATAATAATAATAATAATAATAATAATAATAATAATAATAATAATAATAATAATAATAATAATAATAATAATAATAATAATAATAATAATAATAATAATAAAAATAATAATAAAATAATAATAATAATAATAAATAATAATAATAATAATAATAATAATAATAATAATAATAATAATAATAATAATAATTATAATAATTATAATAATTATAATAATTATAATAATTATAATAATTATAATAATTTAATAATAGTGACATTGTTATTATTATTATTATTATTATTATTATTTTATTATTATTATTATTATTATTATTATTATTATTATTATTATTATTATTATTATTATTATTATTATTATTATTATTATTATTATTATTATTATTATTATTATTATTATTATTATTATTATTATTATTATTATTATTATTATTATTATTATTATTATTATTATTATTATTATTATAGAAGAAGAAGAAGAAGAAGAAGAAGAAGAAGAAGAAGAAGAAGAAGAAGAAGAAGAAGAAGAAGAAGAAGAAGAAGAAGAAGAAGAAGAAGAAGAAGAAGAAGAAGAAGAAGAAGAAGAAGAAGAAGAAGAAGGAAAGAAGGAAAGAAGGAAAGAAGGAAAGAAGGAAAGAAGGAAAGAAGGAAAGAAGAAAAGAAGAAAAGAAGAAAAGAAGAAAAGAAGAAAAGAAGAAAAGAAGAAAAGAAGAAAAGAAGAAAAGAAGAAAAGAAGAAAAGAAGAAAAGAGGATAAGAGGATAAGAGGATAAGAGGATAAGAGGATAAGAGGATAAGAGGATAAGAGGATAAGAGGATAAGAGGATAAGAAGAAAAGAAGAAAAGAAGAAAAGAAGAAAAGAAGAAAAGAAGAAAAGAAGAAAAGAAGAAAAGAAGAAAAGAAGAAAAGAAGAAAAGAAGAAAAGAAGAAAAGAAGATAAGAAGATAAGAAGATAAGAAGATAAGAAGATAAGAAGATAAGAAGATAAGAAGATAAGAAGATAAGAAGATAAGAAGATAAGAAGATAAGAAGATAAGAAGATAAGAAGATAAGAAGATAAGAAGATAAGAAGATAAGAAGATAAGAAGATAAGAAGATAAGAAGATAAGAAGATAAGAAGATAAGAAGATAAGAAGATAAGAAGAAAAGAAGAAAAGAAGAAAAGAAGAAAAGAAGAAAAGAAGAAAAGAAGAAAAGAAGAAAAGAAGAAAAGAAGAAAAGAAGAAAAGAAGAAAAGAAGAAAAGAAGAAAAGAAGAAAAGAAGAAAAGAAGAAAAGAAGATAAGAAGATAAGAAGATAAGAAGATAAGAAGATAAGAAGATAAGAAGATAAGAAGATAAGAAGATAAGAAGATAAGAAGATAAGAAGATAAGAAGATAAGAAGATAAGAAGATAAGAAGATAAGAAGATAAGAAGATAAGAAGATAAGAAGATAAGAAGATAAGAAGATAAGAAGATAAGAAGATAAGAAGATAAGAAGATAAGAAGATAAGAAGATAAGAAGATAAGAAGATAAGAAGATAAGAAGATAAGAAGATAAGAAGATAAGAAGATAAGAAGATAAGAAGATAAGAAGATAAGAAGATAAGAAGATAAGAAGATAAGAAGATAAGAAGATAAGTTTAATAAAATAGCAGGTGAAATGAATATAGACGTGACACAAAATTTAATGATGAAAAGTACAAAATTTTTCAAGAATATCGATAAAAAATTGGATCATCAACAACCATCCAACTGAAAAATTGTTTCATACTTCAGACTCTTCTTTAACGCAGGAGCTTCTTTTCTGTTCAACATCCCGCCTGAGGAGGCCGTTACTATGGCGGCGAAAGCTAGTGGAATTAAATATAATTTAGATATGTAAATAAATATGTGTAATTGTGTGTAATGATGTTTTGTGTTAACACTCGATTTTATGTATTATTTTAAAATTAAAAAGTGACTTTTAAGTGTGTATTCATAAGGGCATTCCAGTTAAATAAATATTAGAAAAAATAGAGTCTGAATTCTATAAATAGTCAAATATATATATATATATATATATATATATATATATATATATATATATATATATTTATGTGAACTAAAAATATATATATATATATATATATATATATATATATATATATATATATATATATATATATAGATATATATATATATATATATATATATATATATATATATATATATATATATATAAATATATATATATATATATATATATATATATATATATATATATATATATATATATATATATATATATATATATATATATATATATATATATATATATATATATATATATATATATATATATATAAAAGGTGGCATCTACTTTACGAGAGAGAGTAGGTATTTTTATCATTTATTAGCAAAAGAGTCTGAAGAGGCATCATGCGAGTTAAACAGATCATTAGTAAATAGAGTAAATAGATACGGTCCAAGAATTGTGCCCTAGAGTACGCCAGTTGATGTTTGAAGTTTGATTGAATGTGTTTCCCTTAGTTTTACGTATTGAGATATCTCCTTTATGTAGCTTTTAAAACATTGCAAGTTTGTTCCCTCAATGCCCATTGTTCAATTTAATAGTATGTCATGATCAATCATGTCAAAAGCTTTTGTGAAATCTAATAACAATAACAGGGAGGAGTCTTTTCTATATTTCTGTAAAGTTTGTCGGTTAAGCAAATGAGTGCATCAGAAGTTGAGCGTCCTTTTCTAAATCCAAATTGTGAGTAGCTGAGAATATTGTTTGATCTAAAATATTCTGTTAACTAATTGAAAATTATTTTTTAAAGTATTTTACTAATCGTATTTGTGGTCTAATTTTTTGCCAGGGAAGGGTCTTCTTTATAGGTATTGGGATCACTATTTCGGTCTTGAAAATATTTGTAAAAATTCCTTTCAAAAATGATTCGATGAGCAAGTGTTTTAAAGGGGTGGCTATTATGTCAGCAGTTAGTTTGAGGATATGGTTGGGGATAGAATAAACATCAGATATTTTGTTGTTTAGTCCGGTGATTATCTTCTTTACCTCCAAGTCTCTGATATGAACAAATGAAAAATTAGTCTCGTAGATTGGAAGAAAAGTTTCAATTGATGCTTCACTAAGAGCTTTGTTTCTCAAGATTTGCTTACCGACGTTTACAAATCTGCTTGTTAATTTGTCAGCGATCTTCTTTGGGTTGGTTTTTAATTGATATTTATATTCAACTCGTTTATAGATTGTGTGCTTGTTTTATTTTTATTGATTAGACTCCAAGACACCTTCGAGTCTTTGTTCCAATCCTGAAATTTGCTCGAGTAATGTTTTCTCTTTGCTTTCTTAAGAGCTGCCTTTACTTAGTCCTTATGTGTGTTATACACTTGGAAAGTTATAATTTTGCTTTTAAAGTTGAAGAGTTTGTGTTTTTGTTTGAAAGAGTTAAGTAGATGAATTCTTTTAATGCCAAGGTTATTCTTATTAATAGGTAAAGATTCCTCATAGTATTTATTTAATGTATTTACGAAAGTGTTGAATTTTTCGTCGATGTAATTGTTCTCGCTGTATGTGAATGAAAAATACATATTTCATTTATATTGTTTATGTACTTTAATTAATCTTTGATTTTCACCATCTGGTCTGTATTATAAAGTGATGAATTTTTGAGTTTTTTTATGGGGAAATTTTAAAGACAGGAAAATGATCAGACTTTTCATTATGAAGATTTAACGTTCTAATTTAGGGCTTCTCAAGAAATGGCTTTTATCTCCTCTCTGATAGTTTCCTTGAGCTCAGTGATGGTCTTGGGTCTCTTACATACGCTCGGTCATCTGAGATAGCCCCCAAAGGAAGACATCTAAAGGCTAAGGTTTGGACTATAAATTAATCACTCAAAATTATTCTTGTGACTGATTATATGGCCTCCAAAGTTCTCTTTCATCCAATCTCTGGACAGGTTTGAGGTGTGAGAGCTTGTTCCATCTTGCTGGAACCAGAACTTTCTCATAAGTGACGGATAGAGGGTCTGTAGCTCACTCTTGAATGTTTTGAGGACCTCAACTATACCTTTTGGTAAATGACACTGTTGCGCCAGATTTCGAGGAAGAAAATGGTCCGATGATGCTCTGTCCGGAATTGAAGTCCATACCGGCAATTAATGCAGTCTAGGGGCTTTGGTGTCTACTTCATTGGGTTTGGAGGTCCCCCAGAATACATTTGTCTTTTGAATTCAATTTTCGTTTAAGATGGAAGCGCTTCATCTGAGGTCCAAAGGATAATGAATCTAGTGTCTCCTGGATCATCTCCAGTCACTTGGCTGCTAAAGCCTTTTAGTCGCTGTTTGGTCAAAGGCTGTAAGGGTCTGCTTCGTCTGTATTCTGTATGGGTAAGCCCTTATATCGTTTACTAGTACTCTCCTGCAAGTCTCACGGGATATATCGAGGATTGACTGACTTCACACAGAGCGTCTGATGTTGCTGAACTACCTACCCTCTCACCCCTCTCGACCACTGGGCTGTATGCTTCACGGAACGTCCTTGAGTTCTTGGACAGTTTTCACTTGTTGCAATTGAGGTTGCAATGATCCCATATTTTCTCAAAGTGATGCATCCAGTTTTGAATCTTGGATGCATGATTGTAATGGATTGCATGGATGCGTAGAACTTGGATTTCACTGAACGAGCCTGTCTTGTATAAATGTTTAGGCGTTTTTGATATATAAGAATTCTTTCAAACGAAGAAAATTCTTCACTTTCCATTGATTTAATGCCCTTCCAAATGGAAGATAATTTCTAGCTGAAATATAAGAATTTTTCTTCCATCCGTAAGATTGCTCTTTTTGGTTCTTTTCATTCTTGAGTATTTATTCTTGACTTGTGACGTCACATGAAATCGTAAAAATGTTTTTTTAATGTTTTCAAGTTTTCGAACCACTATTTTATCTTCGAAATATATTAATTATGTTATTTCCCAAAGAACTGGTGAAATATAATTATAAAAAAATTACTATTTTGAGAAATTTCATTTTATCTTATATATATATATATATATATATATCAGTAGCGTACCTTGAAGATTATAATTGGGTAGGCAGTTATATATATATATATATATATATATATATATATATATATATATATATATATATATATATATATATATATATATATATATATATATATATAAACTATAACACTAAAAAATCCTAATTAATAGCCTTTATAGGCTTAGGTCTGTGCTGTAAAATGTAAACAAACCTCAAAACTGAAGAATGTTCATTTGATTTTTCATCGAAAATGAACTCAAGAACGTTCTTCGATTTGGAAGAAAAACTTGCCAAATCTAAAACGCCTTTTGACTGAGTATATTCTTTGCTCGGGAGCTTCCAGTGAGGTCTAGTTGTGAATTCACAGACGTTGCTTCTGAAAATATCCAGAAAAATAAGGGTGATTAGTAAAGGATTGTAAGAGATATCACAGTTCCCCTTATTTAGTTATATATATATATATATATATATATATATATATATATATATATATATATATATATATATATATATATATATATATATATATATATATATATATATATATATATATATATATATATATATATTATATATTATTATTATATATTATATATATATATATATAAAACTTTCTGAAATATATTTAATTATTAATATCAAATTTCAAGCGTTGTTGCATTTTTAAAATTTATATATATATATATATATATATATATATATATATATATATATATATGAGTTATATATATATAAAAAATATATATATATATATATATATATATATATATATATATATATATATATATATATATATATATATATATATATATATATATATATATATATACATATTGTATATGTGAGTGTGAAGTATTATTCAAAACTAATTAATTGTATCCAAAATGCTTCAGTTTTGCTTCTTTTCTGTTGATTTTCGACACACACACACACACATGGTTACGTACGTACATACATACACACATACATACATACATACATACATACATACATACATACATACATACATACATACATACATACATACATACATACATACATACATACAAGCTAATGTACATACATACATACATACATACATACATACATACATACATACATACATACATACATACTTCAAAGGACACTCTTTCGTATCACTGAGCTTTAGCTAAAAAGCCTACTTAGTTTGCCTATTCTTCAAATGTTGCGTCGGTTTCTTTCATAGTTCGATTCCCTAGTGGGAATAACGACCATCCGTTCTGGTTATAAGTACCATTTATAAGTACCATTAATTTAACGTAGATTATAAATTTATGGAGGATATTAGTCCCTTAATGTAAAATATTTATTTTTTAGTGTAATTCATGGGAATTAATTTATTTATATGGTGAACGTAGGATAGAATTTGCCTGTATCTTCGATATTATATAGGGATTTTGGGAAGCAGCGAGCACTCATTGACTATCAACGAGTACCCACACACACTCCATCACCTGAATATGCTATTATTTAAAATTATATATATATATATATATATATATATATATATATATATATATATATATATATATATATATATATATATATATATATATATATACATATATATTTAAATATATATATATATATATATATATATATATATATATATATATATATATATATATATATATATATATATATATATATATATATATATATATATATATATAAATATATATATATATATATATATATATATATATATATATATATATATATATATATATATATATATATATATATATATATATATATATATATATATATATATATATATATATATATATATATATATATATATATATACTGAGGAATTCAAATTTCAAAAACTAGCGTTAAATTTAAACTTAAGCTTACGGGGCGATTATTAGCACTAATACACTACATTATTTTATTTTTATTATTAAGGGAGAACTCGAGCTTTCGTGCGTGTTTACGCGCATCTTTATCAAGAGACTGAGAGAACCATCATGTAGTCAGGAACTGGGTAGATTTTGGAAAGGGAATTCGTTGGTTGGTTTTTCTGTTTTTAGTTGATTGAAATATTTTGACGAAAGAATTATTGAATTTTGTAAGGAATCAAGCCTGAATTCACCTGGTTGTTTGTTGAAATTGTTTTTATTGTAAATATATATTGATTCTATTATTTTCCTTTTTTGGTGTGTTTTTGGTGTTTTAAATACAGTAGTGTTGTTGATGTTTATGCTTGGATTTTTTAGGGATCTGTGGTGGGTGAGGGCAGAATTTGTGTTATCTTTGATTAGATCTAGTTTGTGTTGATTGGTTCTTCTATGGAGGTCGTCTGTTTCACCTATGTAAACGTTTACAACTAAAAACAGAAAAAACAACCTACGAAATCTCTTCCCAAAATCCACCCAGTTCCTGACAACATGATGGTTCTCTCAGTCTCTTGACAAAGGTGCGCGTAAACACGCAAGAAAGCTCGAGTTCTCCTTTAATAATAAAAATAAAATAATGTAGTGTCTTAGTGCTAATATTCACCCCGTAAGCTTAAGTTTAAGTTTATCGCTAGTTTTTGAAATTTGAATTCCTCAGTATATGTATAAATATATATATATATTTATATATATATATATATATATATATATATATATATATATATATATATATATATATATATATATATATATATATATATATATATATATATATATATATATATATATATATATATATATATATATATATATATATATATATATATATATAAATATATATAATTTTAAATAATTGCCCAACCTTGCATATTCAGGTGATGGAGTGTGTGTGGGTACTCGTTGATAGTCATGAGTGCTCGCTGCTTCCCAAAATCCTATATAATATCGAAGATATAGGCAAATTTTATCCTAAGTTCACCATATAAATAAATTAATTCCCATGAATTACACTAAAAAATAAATATTTTACACCAAGGGACTAATATCCTCCATATATATATATATATATATATATATATATATATATATATATATATATATATATATATATATATATATATATATATATATATATATATATATATATATATATATATATATATATATATATATATATATTTATATATAAATATATATATATATATATATATATATATATATATATATAGAAAAGAGAATATATATACATACATATATATATATATATATGTATATATATATATATATATATATAAATATATATATATATATATATATATATATATATATATATATATATATATATATATATTAAGAGCGATGAACGAAGGTAAAGACTTTAGGGGATCCTTTGTTTTGTGTCTGCTTGTCTTCAATTATTTAAGTGAGTATGGGAATTAGAGCTGTGTAGTCTGTATACTTTTTACTCCAACTAAGCCGATGCCGGAAACGGAGCTAGTACCGGAGTCACATCCGGGCAATTTTGAAATGGTAAAACCGTAGCCGGAGTCGGATATTTTAATATGATGGAGGCTCAGTCAGTTGAAACACAGAAATGACTGAATGCCTCCAATCTTGGTACTCTACTACTTATTGGTTGAAGCCTGGGCGTAGGGTGAAAGTCATACTCAATTTCTGGGATTAGCCCAAATGGTGGGCAGGGAAAATAGTCGATAGGTCAAATGGTCGACACGACATCAAAAAAATTTCCGTATGGGCCGCCACAGGCGTTAGGACAGGCTAGGCTAGGTTAGATTAAATTAAGTTAGGTTAGGTTAGGTTAGGTTAAGTTAGGTTAGGTTAGGTTAAGTTGTTAGGTTAGGTTTTGTTGGATTCATTAGAGAAACTCTAAAAAAAACGGATTTTTTTTACAAATGTCGACCATTTGACCTGTCGATCATTTTCTCTGGCGACCATTTGGTACTTGTTTCTCAATTTCCCTCACCTAACCTTCTGATTTAGTAAACGTTATAAAAGGTAAAAGTAAACCTATATAAAAATTTTTTAAAGAACATTTAACACAACCTAAAATAACCATTTATATATATATATATATATATATATATAGCATATATATATATATATATATATATATATATATATATATATATATATATATATATATATATATATATATATATATATATATATATATATATATATATATATATATATATATATATATATATGAAGTTTGTGTGCATGTTTGATCTGTATATACGCGTTCATATCTATGTACGTTTATTTGCAAGTATTTGCATTGATTTTTGAACATTGTATGTGTATGTATCAATGTATGGAAACTGAACTTGAATATTTAGGGGTATGAAAATTCCATATTTATATATGTAGCAATATATTCCCATTGCATTTGTATATTCCAGTGTATATTTGCATATTGTAAACAGATCGTCTATTTGTGTGTTTGCATAATTGTAAATCGCGTTTATATATTCCAACGTATATATAATATATATATATATATATATATATATATATATATATATATATATATATATATATATATATATATATATATATATATATATATATAATATATATATATATATATATATATATATATATCAGGCGCGGTTTTAACTTGGAAGCAGCGGAGTCCGGGCCTCCTCTTCTCTAAAAAAATAAAAGCAACTAATGTAGTAAAATAATTCAAATTACTATTTATTACTATTAAAATAATGTTTAAAATGTTATACAAGAACGCTAATTTTACATTAAGATCATTTATTCTCTTGCGAAACATTATTTTTCATAAGGATCATTGACTGGAGGAATTTCGATTTGTGCCTCCAAGAAAGCATAATTATAATGCTTTCAAAACACTGGTTGTCATGGCAACGTAAAAGAAACCTTATTCTTATTTTGTCTATTTTGAGGATTTTTCCACAAAGCCTCCTCTCGAACACGTCATAAAATAACTCCCAAATTTGACAACTCTACTCATAAGTAGAGTTTCCCCTTTGCAATAAATATGTGAAACAAAATAAAAGAAAAATATTTTTTTTTAAAAATTAAATAAAAATTTTTAATATATATATATATATATATATATATATATATATATATATATATATATATATATATATATATATATATATATGAATATATATATATATATATATATATATATATATATATATATATATATATATATATATATATATATATATATATATATATATATATATTTAGAGAGAGAGAGAGAGAGAGAGAGAGAGAGAGAGAGAGAGGAAATATGTATTTGTTTTGTCCCGGTTTTCATGTGATTTAGCTTTATGAAATTTAATTATTGATATGGAGATTGACAAGCTGTATGTTAAAATTATATTATAAAGTCTTTAACTAATTAATGGTGGCTACAGTCAAGAGGAAATTGTCATGTATGAATTATAAATTACGAAAATCTTTATTTATTATTATACCTCCGCGTTGAACAGCAGACAATAAGA
>JABUQX010096073.1:0-22924 GCA_015478945.1 Trachelipus rathkii | reverse complement strand
TTTTTGGTGTATTTTTCTGTCTGTCTGTTCCTTTCAGAATATTCATGTTTTTTCGAAACCCATGTTGGCCATTCGTTCAACTCCGCAGAATTTTTTTTTTGAATATGACTTCAACTTGAGTAGCATAATCATGGACCATATAACCTGCCAACAAAACCATGTTCACCGAAGTACTTGTTTGGATATTTTGTTTCCTCATCGTAGTCGTATTCTTATACAGCCACTTTTTTTTTATTTAAAATGAAAGAAAATTGCGAAAAATTATGTCTTGTATTGGGCAGAAGTGGGAATGAAATTTCAGGGCAATATAATTAATCGAGGAGAGTATGCACAACTTTTACTTGAAAAGATAATGTCTCTCCGTTCATATGCAATTATTTTCTCTGCTTTTGTTTTTAGACCAAATTGTCAATGTAGCATATCAAGTAAGAATTTTAAAAAGCATTTCTTTTGAGTATACAAAAAACTTTGTAAGTAAAAAAAAGATGCATCCCCCCGTTTATACAAGCCCTAAAATTTGATGTTGATCGGAACTGCAGTAAAATTAATATATCAATTTTTCACCTTTTCAAAAAAATCAAACGTTTGAAAAAAGTGAAATATTGAATGCTTTGAAGAAGTCAGCATCAACATCAAATTTTCAGGGTTGTAAAGTCGGACGAGATGCATCTTTTATACTCGATAAGTTTTTTTACTCAAAAGAAATTTTCTTTAAAATTAAAAACATTTTTTTTTGAAAATGTTCCAAGAACAAATCACAAACTAATGCAATACACAAAGAAAATATCTAAGTGAAAAAAAAATTGTGAATCCCCCACTACATACGCCCTGAAAATTTTATCCACTGGCCGAACAGGAAAAAATTATCGCATCATGTTTCATTAAAAAATCCGCAAAAAAAAGAGGGCTTGACAATTGGACAACGCTGAGCACAACTTAAAATCGAAAAGGTACTTCGTGGACTTTGTAGATAATGGACCCATCTAGTGCAATTTTCAAGTTTGAAGTTCATTTCGAAAATGATTGGGAGTTGATAATAAATTCTAATGGTAAAACGTGGGTTTTAAAAATTGAAAATCATGAAAGAATGACTACAGACAGAAAACACCAGAAAACAACGTTTTAGAGGGCCAAAATAACTACACAGTTTGGATTTTATAGGGTCAAAATTGGATGATAATTCCGAAATTTATGTCCATTTTTAAGGTGCTTTAAAAAATTGGGCACTGAACTTAAAAAATAGTTGCACCTACCCTTTAAAAAAAATTAATTTTCAATTTTCTTTACAGATGATGAATAAAATATTGAAAGAGTTAATAAACTGCAATAATTTTGTTAAAAATTAAACTTTTTAAAAATTAAGAAAAAGGCAATGCTTTAAGAATTTAAAATCATAATTCAGGACTCAAAGGGTTAATAGAAAAATTATTTAATATATATAATATATAATATATATATAATATATATATATATCCATATATCATATATATATATATATATATTATATATAATATATATATATATATATATATATATATATATATATATATATATAATATATTAGATAATAATATATATAAATATATAGGCTATAATAGTATAAAATATAGTATTATAAACTATACAACGACCTTCGACGCTCTATAATATAATATATATATATATTATAACTATATAATATATATATAATTATATATATATATAATATATGATATATATATAAGTACTATATATATAATATATATATATTAATAATAATATATATATATATATATAATATATATATATATATATATATATATATATATATTACGTATAATATATTATATTGGGCAGCTTAAATTTTATAGAGCTTATAAATAAAATATATATATATATATATCATATAGATATATATATATATATATATATATAATATATATTATATATGTATATGAATAATATATATCATATATATTATAGATATAATCTACCTCTTTCAACGTGCTTTATCCCCTATGCGGGGGGTAACACGGGGGGGGGACCATAGGAAACGAACCTAAGCGGCTATCCCAAACCAGCGCCACCAACGTGTTCTCAGTAGAGTTTTAATTCTTGCCCCAGATAGATAAAACTCCAACTGCTACGCGGAGGATTTGAACCAGCATTCTCCTCCTCTTAGATATATAAATATATATATAAATAATATATTATATATAAATATATATATAATTTATTATATATATATATAATATATATATATATATATATATTATAATATATATAATATATATATATATATATATATCATATAATGTATATAAAAGAAGACATAATTACTAGAAAACGATTTTTATGGATAATTAAAATGATGAGTATTTAAAAATAAAATATTTTTATTAAATACAATAGAATGTCAAAATACAATATGCCAATGACTGGAAAATTCACATATAGAGCAGTTGCAAAAGTATTAAAAGAATAATTTCCTGGTTAATGGCAAATTTATCAACTACTCTTTGAATAAAATAATCATTATTGATACAAACAAAATTGTCTGTGCCACAACTCATTTCAAGCCAACCCGTAACCTGGGTTTTTCTATTACCAAATAAGATACTTTGAAAGCCAAGTCTTGCATCCCTCGCAGAGTACTAAAGAGACCTCTACTCGTACTGGTGGTGGCAATGGCTGGGCGAGTAGTATCATCAATAGCTTATCGTCGACGGAAAGAAAGGTTCTGCCTCCTTTAAGACTTGAAGGACAACAAGATCTTTTAGTTTTCACTACCTCAGTTTCTTGTCTTCCAAATTTTTGTACCAAAGTTCTAGCTCTTTGCTTTTTCTATGGCCTTCTAAGTGGTTTAAAAAACTACATAAAATACACTGCATTTTCCTTTAACTCATCAGCATTAGTTATGTTCAAAGAAGGAATGTTAGATTTAGTTTTGATTTTAAGTATTTCAGTAGAAAACCGAAATTCCAAAGAAGAGGTTATAGAATCCAGATACGGGAATTATTAAGTATCTTCTCCAGAACTCAGTGGAATTTTGCTGGATGTTTGCTGCGGTGCCTGCGCCTACCATAGTACCAACAATCCCTGGTATATTCATATCAAGTCCCAGTTGCTCAGAGATGATTAGCTTCTTTTAAACTTCATCGGTGATTTTTTCACTTCGTCTTTCCGATGGCTCTTAAGTCCTAACCATTTCACAATCAATGGTGGGTGCCTACTACCATTATCTTTGTTGGCAAGTTAGAGAAAATTGGGAGACATGACTGGCATGCCTTCGGAGGGAAGGTGCGTTTTGACGATAGAGTTCAGGTTTTGAATGGGAGTGCATTTTACCAACTGGCTCGTAACACTCGCCAGGAATGTGATCAAGTATCCTTCGACTGAATGATCGAATGCCTCATTATGCCTAATGATGTACCGAATCATATCGCCTTACATTGGCCGGTCGCCCGAACCTAAGAATGCAACTGAATAAGGTGCTTTTTCCTTGGCGTGTTATCATACCTTTCAGATGGGAGAAATTGGTTCTGATATGAATTTGCAGCATTTAGCTACAACAGTTGCTCCGTTTAAAGCACTTCTGAATGTGGATGCACTTGATGATTATTATATATATAATAATTATTATAGCGCAGAAAGATATGATATATATAATATATTAATTAATTTAAATAATGATTTAAATAATGTATATTTATTATGAATAGTATTATTATATATACGGATAGTATATAGTATGAATATTATAATAGGTAATTATATCTTTATTGATATTATGGTTAAGCCCCCATTATGAGAGCCACAAATTATGATCCATTATAGATACTTAAAAAGGGCTAAAACTACTTGAACAAGCTACCGGGATATATGACATGGCCCTAGCCTATGTTGTTTGTGACGAATTGATAAACACCCAGTATTTAGAGATGAGAAGGAAAACTATCGTGTTGTCGTGCAGGGGGTATATGTTATACGTCTCCGCCTGCAACTCCCCACTGGGTAATGATAATACGTCCCCCTCTGAGTTCCCCGCGTGGCTGCGAGGCCCCCACATTGTCGTCGTTGGTATATATGCCTTGTTACGTAGAATAAAATATATATATATTATATATATTAATTATATTAATAGTATGTATATATTTTATATATACTATATATATTATTGATATACTACTTATAGAATATAGAATATATAGGATATATCATAATTAACAGAAGTGATATATAGTATGACGAAGGTGATGTGATCAAGAAAGAAATATTGCAAATTTATTGTATTTGAAGTTAATAGATGAGAAGAATTAGTGAGTGGATTTTTTTAGTTTGTGGATAGATTTTTTTTGCAATTTTCCTCACTAAACGGTTTTATTACAGGATTCCGGAGAACAAATGTATCATCCTTATTCCCTGTTAAGGTTTAGAGCCTATTATGTTTTGAGAATATGGAATTGTTGGGTCACTTGCTTCTAGAGGCTGGCCTAATATATATTAGTGTATATGTATATATATATATAATATATAATAATATATATAGAATATATTATATAATATATCAATATATTATAATATATATAATATATAAGTATATATATATAATTAATATGATATAAATATATTATATTATAATATATAAACACTATAATATATATATATATTATGCAAAAGTAGCGAAGGCCTACATTAAGAAGCTGGAGTCTAGTATAAGCGACAACCAAAAAATTAGTCACGTAGACTACCCAATTCCTTAACTAGTCAGAACTCGTATCAAAAAGAAGTTATATAAGCAAATATACTATCAGCAATTCCCAAAGTACTGACCTATCCTTCTTTTATATCATTATATAGCCATTGTTCCCTTCTTATCATACGTAGATGAGTTAACATAAGATCTATCCTATTAAGTTTGAATTAGAAAAGGTCGTAGGGCTCTCGTACTACAAAACTATACGTCTTTCTGCATGTTGCGGTGCCAAAGATAATTGACCATCTGGAGATAAAACAGCTTCCCCCCCCCTGCGGCCCCCCTGCGACGACGCCCAGGTAATGTTAAGATGACGATGAAATAAAAAGATAAACAAATTGAAATGATATTTTTGGTTTTCAAATACTCACGAAGCGATCGATTTAATAACTTTCAATTTATATGAAAGCCATACTCGTTGCAAATAGAACTTTTACTCCATATTTCAACCCTAAATTATCCTAGAATAGCCCCTGAGAGGGGGTTATTTATTTTTTAAGATCTTACTTCATTGGAAATATGCATGGTTATATCTTAACTTCCATCTAATGCTCAATTATAATAATTTAAAAACAGAGAAATATATAAAATGTAACTATCGACGGCAATAGTGGTAAAAAGCACCAAAGGATATGAACGAAACTAAGAAGACTTATAAAAATACAATTTGTGTGATGTTTGTGACGATAAAATTTTCAATAAGGGGTAATGATAACCCCACATGAAAATATGATGGAATTGAGCAAGAATCACACAGAAACAGAGAATATGTCAATATTTTGGGGTGTTGGGTGATATAGAGCTCAGATTTATAGTCCTTTTTGTGGATATAAAAAAGATTACCACAATTGTCTCAACACAATCTCTGAAGGTGGCGCCAGATTTCGAACAATGCACCCGCCGCTGATTGCGGATTCGAATCCGGAGTTGTTGCGGGCTTACGATAGGCTCGTAAGGTGGTGGTTTACCGGCGAGTGATAAGTGTCCCTCCGGCACTTGTGCCCGCGCCCGCGATTCTGGGATCGGGATTCAAGCTTTTGACATGGATTCGGATTCGGAATCGGAATCGGAATTTTCATACACACGATTCGGATTCGGATTCGGAATCCAGGACGGTGCTGGATTCGGATTCGGATTCGGATTCGAACATTCCACACCACGGATTCGGATTCGGATTCGAATCCAAAAAGTTGCCGACTTCGCCATGCGTAACCCTACATAGGTAGAAATTTTATGATAGATTAATAATAAAATAAGAACCATAGTATAAAAGATTTTTAACAAGTATATTATATATTATTAATTATAAAGCTCTTTTTATTATGCCATGATATTATTGATCTTAAGACCCTGATCCAAAAAAGCCGGCTGAAAATCAGAGCCCTCACCTCTACCTCCCTCACAGGGATATATGGTCGAGCAAGGTGATACTGCATAGCTCTGAATTAACTACTGAGAATAAGGAATGGAATAATGGATCTATTCACAGTTCTAAAAAGATAACATGTGACCAGTGTCTTTTTGAATGCCGCCCTAGGACAAAAACGTTATATACGTAAGGTGATGGATTTCCTAACAATTATTTATTCTTTATGACTATATGTTAAAGGCCTAAAGTAGATGTGGGATTATATTAATTGTTCAACAAGTAACGAGGATGAGCACGTATTACTTATGATCGAAAGTAGAGATAGCAAATGTATAGAAGGTATTATTTTGAAGTGAAAGGATGATTTAGTTAGAAGATTGTTGGATTTTTAATAAGAAAATGTAAATTTCACAAATGTATATATGTCTATGATCCATACATGAGCGTAGGTCATATTAATAAATCGGAAAGGAATAATAAGTACAGACAATACTGACAATTCTAGAAGTCTAAAAATAGGTAGGGTGAATAGTATAAGTTATTTCCTTATAAGAGCTCCGGAGGTAGATAACATATAATTAATTCAGTAAGATTAGGAAAGTATATTATATCAGCCAGTAAGATACCTGCGAGCACCGAATAAGCCGTATACTGTGCATAGTATACGAATTATGTATGAGACTTTATCCGAATTTAAGAGAAGTGTGAGATTTATTGAGATAAGGAGGGTTTTCAAATGAATCTTATAGATAGAAATACAAGTGAAGAGCTACATAGTGTGCTGAGTATATGTTAGTAAGGATACAGAGTCACTGGCTTCCTTTTTATTTCGGAAATAGGTCTGGACATTGATGAGGATGCTTCTTGCGATATTTACACAAGAAGATTGCCTATGTCTTTAGTTGAGCGAATAATGGGTATACCGAAGAGATATATTAGGCTTTTCATTGGGAAATATTATAATGAATGACCACAATTTATATAGTATTTTTTATTCAATCGAAATAATGAAGGAGGTGTAATAAGGCAGATTTATACAGAAATCGCTAGAGATTGAGATAAGATATTTATGATCTAGTAAGCGAGAACCAAGGTAGAAGTTTTTAGGTACGACTTATTACCTATTTGATGAAAGCCTCGTATTTGCTCGTCGTGATATTATACCTATTTGCAGTACAGATTTTCATATGATACCTATACTGAATGATAATATTAGCGAGTAGTGATTAGCGAGAGAACATGAGTAAAATTTCCTACCCCGAATATGAGCACTGTTCTCTAGCCTGAATGGTCCAAAAACAAAGCACGTTCGAACCATGGATTAAGAGGAAAAGTAAAGGGTTTAGTTTTTAGGAATTGATATATGAGATAATATCATGAGGAAAAGAAAGATATTTATGAGCGTGATATAAAGATATAGGAAATGAGGTAACCTTGCTCAATATACCCTATCAACGAATTATTACCAGCTCCCTCTCTATTATTCTTTTATAATCTTTATATATGTAATTAATCCATCATTATTTCCACTAATGTATGGTAAGCCTATTTGGTTCTCATCTGCGCAAAAACTTGAGCGAAGACCTTAACATTTTAATATCCACTGGTCTAGAATACTCTAGATCTTTCATATGTATTTAAACTGATGATTAGAAAGAATAGAAGAACGGAATCAATTTCTTAGATAAATGTTTCTGCAATTTCGCCACTCTAAGCAAATGAGAAGTTAAAAGAAATGCAATTTCTATTTTTAGTAAACGTAGAACTAAATTTACATGCGCTTTCAAATTTGAATTCACTGGCCTGTTTAAACTGTTTATCCTCCATTCACATCTCCGCATGCTCTCCCTGTCTCAATATCACCATAATCTCCGTCTTCTCCCTGTTTATCTTCAGTCCCCACCCCCTTATTATTAAAGTTATTTAATTATTTATAAAAGCGCAAGTTTTATAACTTAGTAAATAAGCTTTAATTAAAAAGAGCTGTTAGTTGAGCAAATTGCAATATATGGTAAATGATTCTTTCATTTGATACTTATATACTATTAATCACATAAAATTAAATATATATATCTAAATAAATAACAAATATAATGTATTCTATTCCACGGTTATTCAATTATGATAATATATTATTAATACGAAGTATATACGAAACTGAGTCCATGTTATACCGGTAAGTTAGTGAGTAACCATAGATACTATTGGTATTTTAATATTAGTAATGATTACCATATGAGGTGGGGGGGTTTAATTTTACGTAATAAGTATACTGTATATATTTTATATGCTATATAACTCATTCTTAATTACTTACTATTACATACTTACATTCCATTAGTATTAAAGTCCCAGTAAGCGGCTCTGCTTACACGGGATCCTTATTTGTCTCTCAGTTGAGAGGGAAGGTGAGTCCAAAACCTTACCGGCATCCTATTGTATGTTGTTACTTGTATCGAATACTGATTACCCATCCGCCATCAAGTGTACTCATTCTCATTGCAGGACTATCTGTAGTTATATTTGATCTCCTTTTAATGAATTTCCATTTCCATACTTGTTGTATCCTATTTATATTTGGCCATCATCTCCCGCTCATTATTATTATTATTATTGGATCTTCCTCTTCTATGGCTCTCACTTTATCCCTCTCCGGTCTATCCACCATCTCATCCTCCTACTGGTGCTCAACTCATCTCTTCTATTCTCTAGCTATTCCTCCTTTACGCCTCCTTTCAACTCATTACTCCTACTACACTCATCATCGTCTGTTCCACTTTCATTCATCATGGGTGTTTTATGCTAGTTGTTTCGTACATCCCACGATCACTGGCCATCTCATCTCTGTTCTCGCTTTCTACCTCTCTGTCTTCTTTCCATTCTGATTATTTTCTAATATTTATTCTTACTCTTATTATTAGTTTTATTCATTATTATTATCACTTCAAATTCATTAGTATTTATTATACTCTCCTCGTCATAGTTTGCTGGAATTTTATTTTTCTATCATCTCTCCTCTTCTACTCTCTTCACTTGTTCATATACTTCAAATCCATGTCTGCTAGAGTGCGCCCAAATATTCTAACCTTACTAATTAATTTGGTTGTCAATCACTACTCGTCTTCTATATATTGCTCTCTTATCACCTCTATTTGGGTTCCACATTATTTATTTTTCTATATGAATAGGTTATAGGTAAGTGTTTATGTAAAAAATATCTTTCCTCTTTATTAATGTATTTTTCCTCAGTATAAGTTTATTTGATTTGCATCTAATTGCTCAACAACCATATAACTTGGTCAAAATCTCTACTCGTAAATTCCTTAATTGAACTAAATCAATAATACGACCTACATAATAATAATAGATAATAAAATAACATGAATAATAATTATATAATTAATTTTAATCTCTTATCCAAAATGTGTAAGACAATATCTCATGACCAACGAACAACATAATTTCAATAATGCATCAGATCCACCATTCTTTACTTAATCACCAACAGGAATCTCCGACACATCACATACACCATCCACAACTACAATCGTTACAAACCATCCTCACCTCGCTACTTCCCTAAACAACCTAACTATTCGTTATTTCTCCTAAGCTCGATGATATTCCACACTTCATATATATAATCTCCAAGCCCGACTCCAAATTTATTCTGACGAGAACACCAAAGACCATTTGCCCAACCATCAAACCTTCTCACCTCATCCACTCACCAACACCGCCCCAAAACTCCTATCTGTCAACGCAACCTAATTACCGTACGATGTCCGTAGTTCAATCTCCTCTAAACTCTACTTTACACCTCTAAGATCAAAATGCATAAAATATCCACAAAATATAAAACCAACATGCCAATTACCGATACCCTGCAACACTTACTCACCCAGGACTTTTACCTCAAACCAAACTTCCTCGGGATTTATCCCTACATACGATTCTTACCTTACCTTACAGCTCATTCACATATGATACCTGCTCCACCCTCCATTACAGTCTGTCTTCAACTATTATCCCTCACCCAAGGAACTCTCCATAGCTATCTCCTGGGATACAGAATAACTCATAAATGCTTATCATTCCAACAAATCTACAAAACTGAAAAGGACCAGAATTTAGCCCCTTCTTGTATGCGTAATTCCCCAATGTTCATTTTCCAACGTGAACTATACTTTCTCAAACCTGAACTAAATCCAAATCACGCTGTAACAGTAAGCCCATATCTGCACACCTCCAACAACCATAATACCCATACATGCACTCGGAGCCAATCAATGCTCACCACCTACAATGACGGACCCATCTATTTTACTTGCATCTTTTCAAATTTAACAACTTCATCATAAATATTATAAATACTTTACGAACAAGGAATTTGGGCCACGTGACTCCAAATTCAAGTGGAGAAATCCTACATCTACTAATAATTATCAATTACAACATCTCATTGCACCAGTACACAACCCACACTAATCAAACCACCTTAACTAAAAACAAATGGGAACCACTTATTACATTGAACCTCTCAACCCAACCCTATCCCAACCAGACCGTACCTACACACGACTCCACCCAAACACCACTGTTCCAAAAAATCCGCTAGCATCACGCTTTATTCAAGTCCTCGTCCTCGCCCTCCTTCGGGCTCTATCAATAGGATACATTCCCCACTCCTTCACCAGAGTGCTTCTCCGCTCACTTCTCATTGCACCTAACGCAACACTCACAAATATTCCTCCCTCCGTTACAATAAGATCACCCTCCCATGAACTTCCTACTACCCACCATATCAGGTTTTCTCTCCTCCTCACTACTACTCATTCCCTCCTCTTCCGGCTATCACCTACCCAATTCCACAGCAACTACACTCACCAAGTACACCCTCTCAACTCACACACTCCTTATAGCATATTCTCCTACCGAGGCAACCCCAACAACCAACTAACCAAACAACCAACCACTAATCTTACCAAATGCTAACCAACAACCTAATTTCCAACAACACATATATAACAATACTCTTTTGAGATAAATTACAACAAAACCCAACAAACAACAAAATAACCATACCTAACACACTACAAACAACACGATTTCCCTCACAACCACACAACAACAACAACAAGACCACAAAAATTTAATACTTATACTATTTATATAATAAATTTATCTTCTTCGATTTTAATATCGATACATATAATTATCGATATAAGTGACAATATATACAACCAAATAATATCACAACCATATAACATAAATCAAACAATAATATATAACTATAAATATACCTATAATAACATAACCTAACGCTAGTCTATCCATTAACATTTTAAACATAATCCATAATAATCCTATAATAATATATAATATACTATATATCTATATATATCTAATATAACTATATAATATTAATATATATAAACTAGTAATATACTATAATAACATAATGCGAGAGTCTTTAAGTTCAAAATGTTACCTAGGAAATGTCAATAACGATATATTGCTCATTATGATAATCCCAACAACAACAAACATACCTATACACAAAAATTAACTATAAAAATAATTCACAACTATAAAATAATTACAAAACAAACCAATTTAAATCTGTACAACGAACATTATAGGTGGAGCGCTCACAAAAAAACTTACATATATATACCAACAAATCTACATCCTTTTCTGAGCGTATTATACCAACAACAAACATAGCCTATTTCATTCACTACTATTCTTCAAGTACCCATTTCAAAATTCAACTAAAATCATAACAATATAAATCAAACTAATTGGAACAGAACATATAAATCAATATATATATAAATGTACCATTAGGATACTATAATATATAAAGAAATGAAACTAAAATAGATAATATTAAGAAATATTCTAACAATATATATATTATATATAAATATTATATATATATTATATATATATATATATATACAATCTAATAATACTCAGAGCAAGAACAGAGAGAGACAACGAGAGAGGAGAAGAAGCTTATATGTACACTTTAGAGATCACTGTCTGATAATCACGCAACTCCCAACTACCAACATCCAACAACACAACAACCAACAACAAGCAACCTATACATACATAATTCGCATATGCCAACCAATAGGCATAACACACAAACCCATACAAATCTCATACTAAAGTCAACAAACAACAAACAACCTTTTATAGAATTTTGCCCTTATTGTTATTTTCCGTAAGCCCTCGAAAGTTTTTTTTCAACAAGTTCTCCCTTTTTTACACCTTTTAAAAAACTGGAAAGAATTTTATTTATTCAATAATAGAACTTCACGTCACCAGAGAAACATAAAAAACTTACAATATATTACAAACACAGAAGTATACATATATATAACAACATATATATATAAATATATACATAATAATATAATATATACATAACCACTATCAAAAGCAAAAACTATAGAAAGTCAAACAACATATATAGTATAATATACTATAAATCAACTATATAATATATATAACTAAAATACATATAATCACAACAAACATGTAATTACTAATATATATAATAACTACTACTAACTAATAAAATAATAACAATACTAAAAATAATAAATACATATTAACGATAACATATATATACTATATACAAATACAATCCATAACTAAATATATAACAACAACCAACAAATACTAATAATATATCAAAATATAATATATATAACACACTACATATATATAAAGATATAATAATTCTATTATATACAATATAAGTACAAATAACAAACATAACATAAATACTTATAATAGCGCCCACTATTCCCATTAAAAAGACAATGCTACTACAACACGAAAAATAACACATAATATCCCGAAATATCGCCTAACCAAACACTATCGATCAACCTAACCCCTCAACATGCACTATCGATAGACACCGAACCACAGATAAACACTTAAATAAACTCCCAATAGAAGAAGAAAGAAAAACGTATGCCAACATGTCAATCGACCATATTTATATCATTGAGTGACATTTCAAGTTTTGCGTTTTCTATTATTGCTCATGAAAATTTAACCATATTTTTTTATTTCTTTTTTTTTTTTAAGGGCTCCGACCGACGGTGGGACAGGAAGGGCGTGGACGAAACCAAAGTCCCCCACCCCGATCGTCCCCCGCTGACAAGGCCGCAAACGAGAACACCTGAAAGCTCATTTGACAATACCCTTGCAGCAGCAAATCTGCAAACAAGCGCAACATAATCCATTTACAGTTATAAACCAACAAAAAAAAAAAACCTAATACAAATACTAGAGCACCAACACATCAACATAATATCAACTTGTACGCACATATTACTTAGCCTTGAAACAAATCGAGACAAAAAAATCCGATTACATCGCCATCCGATTCACAGATATAATCATCGAGGTCTAACAATCCTTATCTACAAGGGGACACGTTCCCTTAAATACTAAATATAATACAAAATAACATATTATACTAAACTATAGTATAATATATATAATATAGATACTATATAATAACTATATATATATATACTTATATAAATATATATAATTAATCAAATACTACAACAATCACATAATATATAATAATATAATATATATCATACAACTATATAATAACCTATATAACAACCATATATAAATATAATAATATAATAAATACTACAAATAGCACAGGGAAAAGAACTGCATATGCTGACCATGCTGGCTCGCAAATTTTAGGGCGAGGCCGAAAAATGCTAAAAAAAAAAAAAAAAAAAAAAAAAAAAAAAAAAAAACAAAAAAAAAGAAAAAAAACAAAAAAAAAAAAAAACAAAAAAAATCATAATCAAAATCATCATTATCATCTTATTCCACAATATAATAAATCAAAATCAATATAATATATCTATAACTTATCAAAAAACCATACAATATTCTACAGCGAAAAAAAGAGACCTTATTATTCTAATTGGAGCAAATCCTAGGATCTAAAATAAACTTAAACAGATAGAAACAAACGAGACTTAAATTAACTAAAACAAAAATAACAAACAAAAAACATTAACAAAAACAAACTAAATCGAACAATTAGACCTAACAAAATAATATAGCTAAACAGAATATGAACATTAAACGAGAACCTAATTATAAGAAGACCTTTACCTAACAACAACTCATAGGCTTACCACGAATAACATAAAACAATAAAGCAACTACTCTCAATCCGATACTAAACAAAACCATTACTATGCTATCTCTTATTCTACAACCAACAACCATTTACAAACTAAACAAACAAGAAAACAACAAAAACGAAAACATAAACCCAACAACAACAAGCACGCACACGCATACACACAACAGACACACACACACAACAAACAACCCAAAACGAGCGAATACGCAACGAGAAATAGCATTCACCAACACACCAACAACAACAAAAAACAACAACAACCAACAACCACAACAACAAACCAACAAACAACAAACAACAACAAACAACCAACAACCAAAGAACAACAACAACAAAACCACATAACAACAACAACCAACAACCAAACAACCAAAACCAACAAACCAACAAACCAACAAACAACAAACAACAAACAACAAACAACAAACAACAAACAACAAACAACAAACAACAAACAACAAACAACAAGCAACAAACAACAAACAACAAACAACAGTATTACAGAAGCGACAACAACAACAACAAGCAACAAGCAACAACGAACAACCGAACTAACACCTCATCGCAGACCTCTAACCCACGAGGAGCAACCATCATTAACCGAACCAAACAACCAACAAACAACAAACAACACCCGTAGCAACGAGACGCACAAAATTACAACAAACAACACAAACACACACACCTCACCGAACGGAACAACAAGCCAAAGACTCGAAATCAGAGACACAGGAAGGAACAAACAACAACAACAACAACCCACCCAACGGCAATGTCAAAATGAACGCTCTGTAGACCACACGAGACCAACAAGACAATAACCAAACTATTGACAACAACAACCAAACAAACAACAAACACAAACAACAACAACAACAACAACAACCAACACAACAACCAAACCAACCAACAACCAACAACCAACAACCAACAACCAACAACAGACAAACAACAAACAACAACAACAAAACAACAACAACAACAACGGCAACATACAACCAACAACACGATCAGCAACAACAAACAAGCAGAGCCAACAACCATCAACACAACAACCAACAACCAACAAACAACAAACAAACAAACAACAAAACTAACAACAACAGACGAACAACAACAACAACAACAACAACAACAACCAACAACAACAACCATAATCAACCCCAACGTATTTTTCACTAAACAACAACCAACAACCAACACCCAACAACCAACAACCAACCACAACAAGCGAACAACACAACCCCTACACACCCCATACGCCAGAGGACACCTAATGGACAAAAAAACCACACAAACAAACAACACAAACCAACCACCAACAACAACACACAAACAACAACCTCAACAAGTTAGTGCCGACGGCCGAACCAAACAACCAAACATCACCAACACAGCCGGCAACACACCAACAACAACAACACAAACAAACCACCACAAAACAACAAACCAACAAACACGACATTATAACAACACAACAGGGCAACCCACTCCAGAACACACCCAACACGACAACAACCAACAACAACCGAAAACAACAGAACAACAACATCCAACAACCAACAACCAACACCAAACATACAAACAACAAACCAAACACCAAAGCAAACAACTTCATATAAATACAACCAAACAACCAAACAACCAAAACAAACAACAACAACACAAACCACCGAACATCAAAACAACAACAACCACGACTAAAGCATACAACTCATACAAACAAAACAACAACAACCAATACGTAATCCAACATACACACAAACCTACAAATCAATATAACCAAGCAATCCAATATTCAACAGATACAACCACACATACTAGAACAAAACAAACTAAACAATACTCAACCATAAACAACAAAACAACAAACCAACAAACCACGACGCAACAATACAAATAACATAACATAAACTAAAACAACACACAAATATCCATCAACAACACATTATCTCACCCTCTAAAGACATCATAATACACCTATCTCAATCAATACCATCAACAGAACCCACACCCAGTGAGACAATACATACACACACTACTTAAATCCAACAATCACATAACTCATCTACAACCTCATAACCAATAAAACACCGATACTATACCAAACTATCACCTCCTAAACACATTACACTACATCCCTAGCCAATTATCACATATTTATAACATAACTAAATAATAATAATAAACTATAAATACAATAATAACATATATATAATCATATTAATATACAATCCTCATATATCTGTAAAATATTAGACTATATAATACAAAACTATACCAACATAAACAACTAACCATCCAATCACTCATAATATATCACACCACAGACAATCACCATATCTAATCTCAAACCGAATACGATACTAATACTTCGACCACAATATATATAACCTCTATATTCACCATACTGCTAATCCAACAACTCTACCAACAGACCTCATCATTCAATCTACTCCATCCAACAAAACAGAACAAACAACTCATCACCAACAACTCAAGCAACCCAACAAACAACAAACAAACAAACAACAAACCACAACAACAAGCACACACAACTACACATCACACAACCAACATACAACAAACCACACCAACATCACAACTCATCCATCCTACTCAACAAACCCCTCTAACATCTAACCAACTAACCCAAACCATACCAACACAACACAACATAACTACCTAACAACAACCACTCACAACAACATACCACGAAACACACTACCAACATAACCACATCCACATACATACACCATCACTCACTACACATCATCCATACAAAAAATACATATCACATCATCTCTCTCTCTCTCTCTCTCTCTCTATTGTCTCTCTCTTCTTAACATTCCTACCTACCCCTCCATACAACTACCAACCCATCCTCCACACAACTCAATTCATCTCTCTCTCCCATCATCTCTATTCACGATACTACTCCACTAAACCTCCTCTCATCTCTTCTCATCATCCTCTCTAACTAGCTCCTCTCAATCTCATCTTCTCTCCCAACATCAACAAATACCTACAAAATAATCTCTCTCTCTGCTCTCTACTAACTACTGCTCCATCATCTCTCCAACTATGAATAAAATGGAATTCTTTAGTTACATACGTTCAGCTATTTCCATATCTTAGTGATGGAAAACTTAAAAGGGTAGTATACTCAACAATCTCCCAAAAGAAACCAGATGAAAGTTGGCACATTTCATTTCATTAGCTTCATTCATTTTTTTAAGGAAGTAGTAAAGAACTTCCCAAGAAATAAAAAGTTGGTGAACTATTAACATCTTTAAGAATTTACTTGTAATCTTTCAGAAGCTGTGATGTACCATGAGCATTAATTAATATTTCACTATCTCAGATATCATCTACATAAATTTCTGGTAACTCTTGGAAATGCGAGTAAAGGGCAAGGGTAGTGGTTTCACGAAGATATCAAAGTGAAAGAAGAAGGAAGAAAATGGGGCATTTATCTGATGACTAGTCAGTGATGTAGCCTGCAAAGAAGTTGAGTCTACTTCTCTCATTCTAGCAAGTCATATAGAAAATTTTAGCTCACTTAAAAATAAAAAATTAAAAATGTAAGAAACTAGTCCCACGCTTACTTTAGCAATAAATAATTTTAACTATTTAAAACATTTTTTATTTTACTTAAAATATGTTAAAAAATTGGTACCATTGAAAAAATAAAATTTTCTGCGCTGTATTTTTATATTCTTAGTATTAATGTTTATATTTAGAAATAAAGCTTAAACATGAATCTGTCAAAGTGAAATGTTCTTAACAAAAAAAAAAAAAATACATTTGACTGATCAAAAACTTTAAGTAATTGGCATAAACTATTTTGA
The DNA here is from genome assembly GCA_015478945.1 of Trachelipus rathkii. Lineage (NCBI taxonomy): Eukaryota > Metazoa > Arthropoda > Malacostraca > Isopoda > Trachelipodidae > Trachelipus > Trachelipus rathkii. Next base: position 4,757 of record JABUQX010096073.1, on the reverse strand, counting down.
ATCAGTACACCGAAATTATCTAAAACCAAATGGTAGACATATAAGCAAAATTAGTATTAAAGAGAGTAATCTAAAAGTAAATAAAGTTCTAACAATGCAAAGCTAAAATTGGAGGGCAGGAGGTGTTGGGCATAATTAAAGTAATATACAGAATAAGTTAACATAACCCACAAATATTATCAACCTTAACAGATAAAAAAAAAAGTACAAGATACAATACCAGTTTCTCTTTTAGTTGTGTAATTCTTGTAATATATGGAGCCATAGTAGCATTTAAATATGTCATAACAGAATGATCATCCATTCCAACTGACAATACTCTTGAAAATATAGTAACTATTCTCTCTGTCTCAGCAGAATCTAATCTTGGAGAATGAAGCAGCACTTTCTGCAAAAAATAAATAAATAAATAAATGCTCATATATATATATATATATATATATAATATATATATATATATATATATATATATACTCTCATATATATATATATATATATATATCTTTGCTTGGAGGGGAGTGAGAATGCTCACGTGGACATACGAGAAGTGGTTGTTGATGAACTTTTAAAAGATCCGAGTAAATATAATCTGCAGGGTAGGAACATTTTGAAAAAATTAAGACTGATAAGACTTCCAGGACAGATGCCTATTCCGGAAGTGATTCAGGCATTTGCCCAACTTTGTAAATATCAAGTACAAGTTAGGGCATTTATAAAATATCAGTAAAGGTGGATTATTGACAGCATTTGAAAAGATCACCATTCAAAGAATCGTTATTTTCTTTTTCGCATATATATATATATATATCTTTCTGCCAGCTATTTATATATAATAACATATATATATATATGCTGCATATATATATATCTTATCTTTATACTCTTTCTCTACCTATATATATACTATCTTACTTCAACCCCTTAATATATATATATATAATGAAAACGGCCCAATAGAAAAATAAATAAATAAAGTCTCTATGAAAAAACTTTTTATTAACATTTATTTAAACTTGACAGCGGTTGGCATTACAATTTATGATTCAGTATTGATTGAAAAAACATACTACGAAGAGCATAATTAACCATAAATTATTGTGTAGCTTTTTGCAAACGTTTACGAAAGCTTTGTTCATTACTAATCAATCCAGGACCACACAATATTATATACGAGTAAATAATAGTGGGATGTTTGGTGGCATGTGACCAATAAGAATCCACTAAGGTTATATAACATAAACTAAAGTATATTTAAAATATAATAAATATAATAACTGTAAAGGAAAAAATAATATTGCCTTTATTCAGTGACGGGTTAAAAATAATGACTTCTATTTTTGGATTCTAAAATTTTTAAAACTTTTATAGTTAGGATTTGGTTTGTGATAAACAGTAAGTGGGTTAGGCCTGGGGTGATTTTCAGGCTGGGCCATGGTTTCTGTATCTGCCTGGAAGGAAGAGGATGGGGATCAGTTCAGTTTGACCATTTGACACCACAAATGTTCATTAGACTAACTTAGAGGAAGCTAACTTGAAAAAGAAATTAATGGTACTCAGAAGTTGAGGTTGAGTTCAGGAAATTACAGAAGGTGGAGTCAGAAATATTGGTACAGACTTCCCTTATTTATATGTTTTGTGCTGTTTCCATCTGTTTATTTATTATTTTCATTCTTTCCATAAAATCTTATGGCACCTAAAACAAGAATCGAACATTAGATCCATTAATGACACTGATTTCTTTCATCCACCATATGACTTCCTGATACGTTCTTTCTTATGTTTATCAATTCTTCTCGTAACACGAAAGTAGGGAAAAGTTTTGAGTGGTAGGAAGGTGGATAGTGTAATTAGATCTTGAGTGAGCTAAGGTTTTAAACGAGTGTATGTTGTTACCTTGGTGTTAATTTATAGTGTGAAACTATGGTGTGGAATAAAAGAATAAGTATCTAGAAAAGAAGAGACAATCTCATTCAGATGAATGTGGGGCGTGTTACGTGGCTGGGAAAGAATTGAGTACCTAAAAAGGCATGTTAGGAGTGGTGTGGTTGACGAAAAATGAGTGTGATTGATGGATCTAATGTTCGATTCTGTTTTAGGTAAAGCGAAAGATTTAGAAAGAATGAAAAATAATAACAAATAGATGAAATGAAAAATAATAAATATAACAAATAAGTGAATAAGTTTAAGTAGATAAAGAATTGCTTAAACTTTGCTTGATATTTTTGGTAGCACCACCAGATAAAAGAAAATAATTTGATCGAACATGTTCTTCTTCTTTCTTAGGTTATTGAAATGTATTAAATGTAGTATTAACAAAATAGGAATATAAATTAGTTTTTAAGTTTTTATTCATGAACTAAGTAATAGATACAAGAATTTATTCGATGTTTCAAGTATAAAATTATGCAGTTGAAACAATGAGAAGAGTACCAGGAAGAGGTGTACTGGAATTCCAGCAGAATTTGACATTTTTCAGTTTCGGTTCCAGCTGCATAAATTCTAAAATTCTGGCTAGACTAGTTACTTTTAAGATCACTTCTGAGAAAAAAATTTGCTGGAAGGGTTTACATAACCCATCTTTTTAACAAAATATAATAGTACCATTGTGTGCCATTCAAACACAATGTATTACATACCTATTTATTATTAATTAAATATTTGCTCATTCTAGCTCATTCATAGGATTAATAAGATATTCTCATTAGATTCATTTCATTTAAATTATAATATATTCCTGCAATGAGGTACACAGCCGTTTTCTCAAACTCCTTCAATAAACCAGTGATAGTTAAAAAATAATGAGCTCTAGTTTTCTATTTCCTATCCATATATCTGCTGTTAAATGATTTCTGATCAGCCTTAGAGAGCTTATATCAGAGTTGGCAAAAAACCCACTTTTTAGCTTAGAGTGGATTTGGTTTTCACGCCTCTTAAAAAAACGGGAAAAAATTAATGTTTCATTTTTCCTTTCCTTTTCAACAATAACTGCAATTTCATATATAGAGCTAAATATTTGTTTAAGTTATTTTAAGTTTCATTATAACAGTGTCTGCCACAAAAACTCTACAGGATTGAGAAAACTAGAAATGAGTGGACTGTGATTCTAAATGTCTAAAGGCATAAGCAAGTAAAATGTAAATCTTATGGTGATCACAATTAGCCAATAAAATTGAAAGAATAAAGGTACATATGAAAAAAATGTGTAAAAGCTCTTGTCATATTCTGGCAAATCAAGTGAATCAAGTGCTAATACATCCGTTGAAAGTATGGATCTTGCAGATGTAGAAGAAAGAGGGATTCACCTAATTTTTCGATGGCTGCAAGACAATTAACAAATGACTCTCTGGTTATCTGTGTCTGACCCCTTCAAAACTCAGCTCAAAGTGTCACAATATATATTCAAAAATGGCAAACTTACTAAAAAATTCTTGATCAAAAATATCTCAAAGTTTTTATGCTAACAACTTCTCATTTTTATATGCCAATTGAAAATCTACTGTTGAAGTAATTTCATCCTACACTTAACTGCTATACTTACACTTTATGCTTACTATTGTAAAATTTTGGACACTCTTATATATATATATACTATATATATATACTCTATATATATATATATATATATATAACTGCTCATATATATATATATATATATATATATATATATATACTCTGCTATATATATATACTCCACGCATCTTTCTATATATATATGTATATATATATACTCGCCTTTGCTGCTGTAACTGAATCCTCGTTTTTGCTCGCCTTAAGCCATTGAGCATAGCGCATATATATATATGCGCATATATATTTATATATGCTGCTGCTAATAATATTAATATATATATATATGCTGCATTATTCTATACTTATCGCATATATTTATAATATATATATATTATATTAAATTTTTGAAGTCTTTTATATATATATATATATATATATATATATATTCTTTTAACAAATGAATTAAAAATGAGCTTATAAACATTCCACTAAAACTAAGTATAATTTTGTAAACCATTTTTATTTTACGGTTTTACTATTTTATCTATTAATTCTTTTGATTTTTTTTGTTTGAAAAAACCCAAATTTGGGAAAAATCGGTTTTTCAGGTGTTTTGCAATAACCCAGGTTTGTTTTTTCGGGTCGGGCCCACTCATGCCAACCCTGTTCTCGAATCACTGCTACGATCTCAATTTACTGATGAAGTTGGTAACATCTTCTCTACAAAATATTTTCTACTAGAAATAAGATATTTTGGCGTGATAACTAATAAGTTCTAACTAGTCCCTGCTCTTCCAGTCGTCTTAATTGCTGGTTTCTGATTACCATTCAAAATTGGCTCTGATGAGTGCTATGATTGCGAGGGTCATTAAGTATGCCAAATTTTTGGGGAAAAAAATTTTTAATCGAGAACACTTGTTCCACGGCTTGGATCTTTCGCTATTTGAATGTCTCAACGTTCTGAAAGCCAGTGCACCCTCCCCTTTTTAATATCCAGTTTTTTGACTTCCAGATATTCTCTTGGTGATTTTTCCATATGTTTATGAAGTGGTGTTGTATCAAATGTTTTTAGTGTAGTACACTAGCTCGATTTTTTTCTGTGGCATATTTTACACCATATTATGTTTTTAACATTAATAAAAAAATCTTTTTACAGATGATGGCATTTTAAAACAATAATTCTGTGAGGTTATTTTTATGACAATCTTTAAGGGGTGTGATAAATCTCATAAAAATCTGTTTATATA
>JABUQX010096072.1:32500-36653 GCA_015478945.1 Trachelipus rathkii | reverse complement strand
AAAAACCGCCTGTTTTTATTTTTGCACACATAAATTTTGGTGTTATCCACCGGCGCAAGTTAACGGCTTTCCTGCCATCACATGAACGCGTAATTTTTTTCTTTCATTCCTATTGCAGTTTCGTGTACTTCAGCAAATAATACTCCTATTAAGTGTCATGGTTAACTAGCATTTTTTACTTTACAATCCCTTCGACGTGAATTTCAATGGACCTTTCTTGTTGCAGACATAGCAACCCTCCTTCTCGGTATGTATTCTTTCATCATCTTTAATTTAATTTTGGATTGTGGTCAGAACCTATTTTGGATATGCCACTACGACCTTCGGGCTCCTCTTTCGAATCTCTAAATGGTTCAGTGCCAATTCTCCCATTGTTTAATACGTTCCTCTCACCCTTGTCACTCATTTTTGGAGAAATTTTCCATCTCTTACGCTCACCGGTCAACCCCTTACAAAATTTTGAATATAAATCTCAAATTTCGACGACTTACAGTGGATAAATTAACAGTTGCAAAAACTGAATTTAATACTCTTTTAATGCTGTATCATTCGACCTTCTAAATCCCAAGTCTTCACCTTCATCTCGTGTCCAAAAAAAAGAGCTCCAGGTGAATGGCACCATATGGTGATTTTGGAACATTAAATTCTATAGCAAAACCAGATCGTTATCCTCTCCCATATATTAACAGGTTTTCTCATAAACTTCATGGTACTCAAGTATACAGTAAAATAGATCTTCTCCGAGCATATCATCAGATCCCAATTCATCCGGAATACATAGAAAAACTGCCATTAACGACCCCTTTTGGTCTTTTTGAGTTTGTTTCTATGCCTTTTGGTCTTCGTAATGCTGGTGCTACTTTCCAGCGCCTTATGGATTCAATATTTCGAGATATTCCTTTTGTTTTTGTGTATCTGGATGACTTATTAGTTTTCTCAGAAAATCAAGAACACAAAAAACATTTGCATCAAATATTTCAAATATTACATGATAACCACCTTCGTATTTCTGTTCCTAAATGCGTATTTATGCAATCATGTATAGAATTTTTAGGTTATCATATTTTTTACAATGGTCTTAGTACACCTGATTCTAAGAAGTCTGAAATTTCCGCCTATCCTCTGCCAACTGACTATTCTAGTCTTCGTCGTTTTCTTGGTATCGTAGGTTATTATCGTCGTTTAATTCCTAACTTTGCTAATTTAGTTTATCCTCTTTCAGAATTGGCCAAGCTTTGTCCTAACAAGTCTAGTTCTCTTTCTTTGGCCTTCGGAAGCCTCTAAAGCATTTCAGGAAATTAAAGTTGCTATTGCTGACGCAGCAGCTCTCCAATTCTCTCATCCAGATGTCACTCATCTCTAATTGGTCACTGACAGTTCTCAAGTCGCTATCGGAGCTGCAATATATCAGATGATTGATGGTGAACCAATACCTATCGATTTTTACAGTAAAAAATTGACTACAGAACAAAGAAGATATTCCGCCTTCGATAGAGAACTTTTAGCAGCATATTTTGCTGTACTTCATTTCAAACATTTTTTAGAAGGTAGACATGTCGTCCTATGTACGGATCATAAACCTCTTGTCTCCACTTTTTATAGCAGAAATCAAGCAAAAGGCGATTGCCCTCAAATCTTGTACTACGTCTCTTCAGCCTTAGGTATTAAAGGTTCAGATAACGTCGTAGCTGGAATGCCTTTATCACGTTCAATAATCATCTACTTCCATCGTCCAGTTGGATTTCCTTGCTATAGCACGATCACAAGCTACTGACGAAGAATTATAAACCTACATCCACGTCCGTTTATTCCCAAGCAGAATCATGAACAAGTTTTTCAAGATCTCCATAGTATTGTCTTCATCCAGTGTCAAACGCTTCTCTTGCATTAGTGAAGATTTGCTATTTTTGGACCAATTGGAAAGATACTTTCGTAGTATTGGACTCAATCTTGGCACGCAATGTCAAAGTTTCTAAAGATCATCGTCATACAAGGCAACGCTATTGTCCCATTAGAAATTCCTTCCCATCACTTTTGAAACTGTACAGCATTGACCATTGTCGGACCCTTACTCCGGACAACTACAATTCCAGGAATCTTCAGCAACATTTAGATCTTCTACTTGTTTAGATGCGAAATACAAGCATGAGGAAGCTTATCCTCATTCAGACACCACTGTAAAATCAGTCTTCTTACGCTTTTCTTCACAATGGATCTCTAGATTCGGCGTGCCATTATATGTCATCACGGTGGAGCTCAGTTTGAAAGTGAATTTTTCACAGAACTATCTTCCTTGATTGGTTTTCATCGTCTTAGAACATCATCTATCCCGCTCAAGCAACGGAAAATTAGGACGATTTCACCCGGTCTTTGAAGCTGCCAGATTATGGCTGGAAAAACAGGACTTAGTCTTACTGCTCTTTCCTATAATTCTTTATTTGCATTCGCTGTATACTTAATGATCAGATCCTCCCGCTTTTTTCAAGCTGCCCAGGGAAAACAAGACTTTATTTCCCGCGCATCTCTTTGTTATCAACCATTCTTCAAAGACAAGAATTGTTGAAAGTATTTATGAGGAAATTTATGCGCTAGGTATGAGAAACAAGATTCAGGCATCTCTCGCATTTACATATTGTCATGCAATGTTTCTTTCGTACCACGACGTTTTTTCTAGAACAGGCACAGATGTTTTTACGTACGTGTTGATGAATAAGGAAAACATTACAAAATTCGCCTTGTGTTCAACTCGATTCGATCGATGTTTCAAGCTTTAAATACCAACCGGGAAAATTGCATATAGTCTTCATTGACCGCCTTACAACCTACTATTTACTACTGTGGTCGGAACTCAGATGTTTCCCATGACAGATGCCCCTTCGACTTCTCAGATAGTTTTGCCGCAAGAACTTTCCTTCAACATCACCTGAAGTTTCAGCACAATCAGTGCCAACAAAAGAAGAACCTCACTTTTACGTAGAAATCAAGGTGTAAGTGGACATTTCTCAAGCAAACTTATGTGCGAATATGATTTGATATAAATAAATTATATGCGGATAATTTGGTCTTGTGTGTGGCGAATCTGAGGAGAGTTTGAGAGGATTAGGTTAGAGAGATTGGCAGTGGGGTGGTAAAAGGAAGGGGGCTTGAAGCGTAAACGTGTAAGCAGTAAGGTATGGTTTGGTGAGTGAGGACATTCCTCAGTGGAAGTTGTGATGTTAGATGGTGAGGGCAGCTAGAACAAGTGTCGAGTATTAAAATATTTAGGGTATATTGTTGTGAGAAGGAACGGACGATGCAGAGTGTAGTAGGAAAGTTTGTGAATGGCAGGAAGTGGCTGGTTGCAATAAATCGTTGGTGAAATGCACAGGACTAAGTCTTGGTGTGCTAGGCGTCTTACATGAGGGTATGTTGTTACCTGTGTATTTTATGGTAGTGAGACTATGGTCTGGGAATAAGAAGTATAGGATCAAAGTTCAAGTGTTTAGTGGGCAATCTTTAGGGTGTGCTAGGTGCGAGAAGAATTGATAAAAAGAGGAATGAACGTATTAGAGAGTTGGTGTGGTGTGAAGAAAGGGGAAATGAGAGAATAATGAAAGTATGTTGAGATGGTTTGGTCATGGTGGAAAAGGATGAATGATAGTAGGTTGGTTAAGCGAATGTATAGTGGTGAGTGTTTTGGGAACCGACCGGCTGGGGAGACCGAAGAGAAAGTGATTGAGTCGGTGAACGAATGTCTGAAGGAGAGAAATGTGGTGTGGCAGAGGCGAGAATAAAGGTTGCATTAATAGGAGAGAATGAAGGGGTTTTGTGAGGGGGTAGCTTGTGGCCACCTGGGGCCAGGGGATGAACCCTTACATTGACGATTTTCCATAGTGAGGGTCCGGTCGCTGTCCCTGATGCTCTAGGGTGGATTTTCTTTCTGTGACGAGCTCTCACTAATTATGATGGTACAGAGGGGGCGGTAGGCTGCGGCTTTCTTTTCGACGTTTGTTATGTTCTCCTACTGCTTTTCTTTTCCGAATGCTTGTACAGCACTTACCCAATCTTGGGGCAAAGAGGAAAGGTGAAGGAAGAAAGAAAGAAAGATATTAGTATTTTATATATAATATATATATATAATATATATATAATATATAATTATAATTATATTATA
>JABUQX010096072.1:0-25000 GCA_015478945.1 Trachelipus rathkii | reverse complement strand
ATTAGATAGAGTTATATATCTATATATATAATATATCTACTACTATATATATATATAATATATATTTTATATAGTACAAACGCTATATTTGTGGACACAAACTAATAAATATTTACGTCCGAAAAAACTAAAAATTAAATAAAATCGAATTGACAAATAAATTCAATTTGAAGCTCCAAAAATAAAAAAAGAAGTCTTTTTTAATAAGCAAATTCGAATTTCTTTAATTTAACTTTTGCCTTATAAACAACATTATTACCACCCTTTTCCAAACTAAAATTATTATTCGAGGACCACTGTATTACTTTAGGTCATATAAAAATATATATATATTTATAATATATATAATTAATATATATTACTATATATATTATACTATATACTATATATATACTATCTTAATATACTATATATATATATATTATATATATCGTATAATACTATAGATATATATATATAATATATGATATATATATATACTATATATATTATCTATATATATATATATATATATAATTATATACTATAATATATATATATATAATATATATATAGATTAGTTATAATATACTATATATATATTCATATATATAATATATATATATAGTATATATATATATATATATAATATATATATATACATATATATATATATATTATATGATATATATAATATAATATATATTCATATATATATATACTTATCATATATATATAATATATATATATATATATATATAGTAATATATTATAATATATATATATATATCATATCAATCATTTCACTTTTACTTAATTTATTCAAACTTGCAAAATCTGGCACAAACCTTTCGTCTTTCCCTGAGACAAAAGGCTCTAAAGCATTGTGAGCTCTCCTGGAGTGCTTCACTTCCTCTTTTTCATGTTCCTTATTCTCGTCTCATTCTCTTCCCGCTATTTTTAACTACGTCATCTTCTGGCGAAAGCAGCACACTATATACTATATATAATATATACTTAATATATATATATATATATATATATTACATATTTACATATATATATTATATACTATACGTTATATATATATATTATATTATTATATACTATAATATATATATACATATATGTATATTTATATTCTTATATACTATATATATATAATATATATATATATATATTATATATATTATATAATATATACTATATATTATATTTATATATATATATATATATGATATATAATATACTAATATATAATACTTATATATAGTATTATATATATATTCTCACCCATGGACTTTATCTGCTTCAAGTCATATATGAAAAACAAAATTTGTGATATCTATTTTCTTCTTCATTTATCAATTTTATCTTTTTCAGATAAAATATATTATTTTTCTCACGTACGCTCCAGAACTCATAATACCTAATCAGCCTTCTTAACTATATACTTTTCCTAGCATATTTATTTGTGTTTCAACTTTCCTATCACTTGAAACTGAAGCTCGAATCATCCCCCTCTCTTCCACCCCTATTTTCACCCCGAGATAATCCTCTTGTCCTTTCAAAATTCTTACTTCTGACGCCTGTAGCTCTGCCGATAGTCGCTCTCTTTTAAAACAGTGGACCGAGTATCGGAGTGTTTTGAATTTGTTTGAATTTTTAAACTATTTTTACTCGCAAACATAACTTCTACATTTTTCCATCGTAATTGGAGAGGGAGAGGGAGATTTAAAAGATTCGTCTGAATCTAAATTAATAAAAGATGGTTGTGAAGCTTATTTACATTTTAATGAAACTGGGAGTTTTGGACTCAATTTAACCAAACACTTTGTATTTATTTTTCTTGTGATTTTCCCGCCAGCTGTTACATAAACTTCCTCCCAAACTCCAAAGAAAATATATATTATTTTCGCTCCAGATTCGTGTTCGATTTTTTTTTTTTTATATTTTCTTTCAACTGGTGATCCTTACTAGTTCCATCTTTTCAATGTAAAGTTTTTGGTGAATATTTCCTGGCCCTTTTAAGAATGTTAGTCATGAGAGCTCACGATAATAATAATAATAATAATAAGGATGATGGTAGTACTAAAATAAATAAAGAATGATAAGAACTGCGAAAATAATGAAAATAATAATAATAATAATAAAGAAAAAAAAATTATATTAATAAAAATAATAATAGAAATGGTGATAATACTGATGATGAAAATGATAATAATAATAATAATAATAATAATAATAATAATAATAATAATAATAATAATAATAATAATAATAATAATAATAATAATAATAATAATAATAAAGAATATTACGCAAATCACTCCCATTTTTTTTTTTAGCTCTCCACCCTCGGGATTTGAACATACTCCTCGCTATTGGAACATATAATATAACATACACTCCCTACACTTCAACCACCAGAACATTCTCAACTTACAATTTATTTTTGAAAAATTTAAAAATAATTTTTAAAGTTTCTTGGCTCCTTTTTTTTTGGTGTTACTAAACTCATTTTTAATTTTTTCATAGGACCAAGAATAGTTTTTGACAATATGTAAAATTTTCTATTTTGTATTAATTGGTTAATAGTCCAAATTTTGTGAATCTTGTTTAAAGATGTTTTATTTCTGTATGAAGATTTTGCAAGATTTTAGAAAAACTGTTAAAGGATTTGTAACAAAATTCAGCTTATGGGATGAAATAAATTTTTGTATGCTCCTTTTCGTTATGATTTTATTAATTTTTTTTTATGTCTTTTTAGGCACCTTGCGTTCCACTAATATTGGATTATATCTTCATTGATTGTGTAAAATAAAAAATTCTGATCGAGTTGGACGTTATCAATTTACCCTACAAGTGCTTAAACCTTATATGCCCTCAGAAGTTTTTGGGGCAAAGTGGAGACCTTGCAAGTGGTGTTTTGTTGAAGCTGTAGTCTCAAAGCTGAAGTGTATATCGCTGTGTGAAAGCGACTCCCATTGGTGAAATTGGAAACACGGAGCACTCTCTCCAACGCAGGTGTCGGGATTCACTTCTTTTGAGGTTACTACGACTAACGGTATTGCATCTTTTTCACTCTTTTTTTTTAATTTTTTAAAAAAAAGTCAGAATATTTTGAAACATATATATTTTCATTCTCACCCTTGAAGTATTTAGCTTTTAAATTTCTAATTTAACTTTCATAAGCTCTCTAACAAACCATTATTTTGGGCTATTGTTTTTGCTTAATCCTCATTCTCCCCACTAATAACTAATATGGCAGGTGAGGATGAAACCACCCCAAACTCTCAGGCTCAGCCTATTGCAACCATAACACAGGTAACGAAGCCCGAGTTGCTTCTTGAAGGGCGTATAGATGGCAAGTGGGTAGGCCCTAGTTTGCTTCATTGGGACGCGAATGTCCGTGAGAATATTGCTTTAAAGAATTGCATTTCTGAACCCTCTCGGTTAGCTCAGGCGCAAAACCAGATCTCCAACGACCCTAAATCAGAGATTCGCAGGTTTTTGAATGCCTACCCAGAGCTTTTTAAAGTGACAACTTTAGATGACTTTTTAACCCGGTTGAAAGCTTGCATTTTCCCAGACAAGGCTCTTTCCCCCTATGATGCCATGCAACGTATACGAAATTTTCGCTGGTCTGAATCCGACTCCTTCAGCGCGGCTGTTCTCTCTCTCCAGCAGCTTTATTCAGATTTCTATACTACGCTTGCCAAACGTGACGCTTCCTACAAGCCTGATGACAAAATTATTACCGCCACAGCTTTCTGCCATTTGTTCACATTTCTTCCCGAAAAACCCGAGATTTATAGAAGGGATTTCAAGAAATTTCACAACCCTGATTTAGATCTCCACAACCAAATAAATAATTTGTTAGAGAAGTCCGAAGGCCGCTTGCATGACCCTATCCGTAATGTGATGCCTCAGCCCAATATCCACTTTCAAAAAACGGCATCTATTCCCCAAAAATCACAAAATTTTGGCCAGAGGCAGGATATTCAGCACTCACCCCGCAATTTTCAACCTCGTAATTTTAATAATCGTTCAAAACCGCAGGCTCCTCTTCATCAAAATCGTCAAATTCCTCAACCCCAGAGGCCTGCTGTGTGCTTTAACTGCGAGAGAGGAGGGCACTCGACTTCCTATTGTCCGTTCAACGTTACTAGCCTGAAATGTTCTTCCAAATCAACACAGGTCCACCGTCAAGCTAAGGTCTCGATGGATCCTATGATCCTACACCCGTGAAGCATGTCCCAATCACCGACAAAATAAAGCAAGACATTATACAAAATAGATGGAAAGGCTCCGGAATTTTTAGACCTTCTTACATAGGAGTTAAACCTCAAACCAGAGCTGCAAATTTTGGAAGAACGCAACCGACTCGCAACAATTCCTGGAGACGAAATCACACTTCCTATACTCAAATGGTAGAGCCTACAAACATTTACGAATCCACTCCTGATGACCAATATGATGATGATCAAGAAAATTATTATTATGACAACGATACCGATGGTCATTATGATGCTCAGCAGCAGGATTTTTAAAATTTAGGAGGGTAGAACACCAAGCAAATTCTCCCCTCCGGTATCCTGTTTCTATAAACTCTACCAACATTGTTAATAATGATTTTAATTTTCTCTCTAATGTTAACACACTTTCCACACAAGTTAATTCCAACAGCGAGGTAGTTTTCTCAAAGAGTAATGTTGCAAAGCCTCTAAATAATTCTCTTTTTAATATTAATAATATTTTTGATTTTAATACTAACTCTCATGCATGCCTCAGTAATAATATAACTTTAAATGATAGCATTTCTAGCGCTAACTTACAATTTTTAGGATTAGATTTTCATGACTCCGCTGTGTTAGAAAATGATGTAACTCTTTTTAAGCCCGGAAACAGAAAAGTTGTAGACATGTCAAAGTGTATTAAGCTAAAGGAAGATCATATTGCACATTCCGAGTTAGGAGAGTGCAATTTGAATCTTTCACTTACCAAAACTCTTTTATCTTCCCAATGTTATATTAAAAATTTCCAGATTAACGATGATTATGGACCAGATTCGCAAGCCACAGATATTGCCGAGGTGAACAGAGATGGGGCAGAGGCAAACTCCAAGAGCGAGGTGTATTTAAAGCAGTTCCAAGTTGGTGTTAAAAGCTCAAGCGCAGATGAAATTGAAGATGGTAAAAATGGTGAAGTTTTCAATGGTGATGTTGGATTTGAGGTTAAGTCACACATATCTTTGAATATGGAGTTTACAGAGGATAGAAATTTGGAAGGTAGGAGTATAAATTGTTTTTCTTATGATAGGCCACACGATTTAGCTATAGAAGATAGTGTGGATATTGAGACGAGTAGATTATTTTATAGCACTGATAGTAATAGTGGTTGTTCCACAAACACATTTGGAAAGCAGATGGCTCTCGCGCCTATAGATCACTTGCCCAGTAATGGATTGAGCTTCGCATTTAGTGAACAGGTGAGAGCAGACGCGGAGGTGAAACGTAGCAAGGAGGTGAGATTAGATATGCCAGAGGGGCATGATATGATGAATATGGAGTCGCTCGTAGCTATAGAGCATAGGTATGAAGGTGCACGGCCCTCATTCAATCGTTACAGACGGAAGAGAAGAGTTAGTAGTAATGACAAAATAAGTAGAAGAAATGCTTACGCAACTGACATTAGTAAAATATTTTACTCTAAATTAGATAGAAATGCATTGGAAAAGGAAACTATTCCTACTGGTTTATATAGGAATAACTTATTAGGAAATATTTCACCTAACTCTTCACATATTTTACTTCCTTCCACGTTTCCTTTTAACAATTTTTTACCTTTTGATTCTCACATTAACTCTCGCTCTTTTGAATATTTGATTAGTAGTTTTAATGTATCCCCCAAGTTAACTTCCTCCTCTCATAATGATTTTGTTTTTTTAAATACCCCAAATATTGAATCACAGGGAACTGACCAGATTTCTATAAATAATTTCTCTGATTCTTTTGTCACTTTTAATGAAGCTATTTTAACCACTCCCCATCAGTCTTCTGTTTCTTTAGCCTCAGACGAAACTTTTTAAATCTCCCTCTCCCTCTCCAGAGGCGCTTCCAGCTCCTAATTTTTCAACTTTTTCTACTCGCCCACTACCTATAGCGGAGTCAAACCTTCCTCTATTTCCCAAAGATTTACAGCCTTCCTCTAATCCTACAGCTCTTCAAGGAGAGCTAACTTTTTCTTCAAATGACACAAATTTGGCAGTAGATGTAGACGATATCTCTCACCCATTGATTGGCCCAGCTTATTTTCTCAACTCGCATATATCATTCGATACTTACACTTTAGAGAATAAACGCTTTTTAATCGACTCGGGATCTAATTCAAGTTTGGCCAGACGATCTCTTCTCTTAGAATTAGAAAACAATTTTGTATTAATATACCACTTACTAAAACACAGATCACTTTGAAGTCCATCACTGGAGATGTTTTTGATCAGCTTGGGACATCGATTTTCAATTTACACATTAAAAACGTAGTTGTACCCATAAATTTCATTGTCGTCGATGATTCACTTTGTGGTTTTCAAGCAGATTTTCTTTTGGGAACTAATTTTCTAACTCTACCTAATATACGTTTTGAGGCGCATAAAAATACTATAGCTGTTTTGTCTGACACTGCCTACATTTCAATGCCTCTTACACCCATCTATCCCCAGCGCCAAAGCAGTCCCACACCAGAGGTACACCACAACACATCTTTACCTCTTTATCATAATGAAACTAGCTTTGTTAATGATTTATTAATCGATACTGACACAAGGTATAACCTCTCTATTATTGAAAATGTCACCCTTGATCCCTACTCTAAGACAACTTTATCTGTCAAAGCTCTATCTTTGGCGAACACCCCCCCTCCGGATAAACTAATTTTGACTTCTGAAAAGGCTTTTCTTCATAGCTTTCTCTTTATAGGTGGTGTTATGAGCTCGGTTAATAAAGGACACGTTCTCTTGGATATTATAAATATGTCAGCAGCACCTCACACGCTGCAAACAAATACTTTTTTGACTATCGCCAATCCTCTTTTCGCTCTTGACTCTCCTTTGGACACTTCACATGTCAATGTTGCTTCCTCGTCTAAAGGTTTAACCCCGCCCCAACTTCGTAAAGCTTATAAAGAAATTATTCAAGAGTCTTTCAAAAACGAGGAAGATGAGTGCGCAACACTCACTGCTCCAGAGCAACTGGAAAATTTGTTAGATCTTCTCATGGACTACAAGGATATAATCGCTTTGGAAGAGGATGAAGTTCCTATTTGTCCCCTAACGAAGTTTAGTGTTACACTAAAAGAAGACGCACCAAAGGTATTATACCGTCCTCAGTATAGACTCCCCCACCGCTACCTCAAAGATATTGAGCAGTGGGTGGAGGACTCGCTGGACAAAGGATATATTCGACCCATCTCCAGCCCTCATAGCGCTCCTCTCCTGGTGATTCCAAAAAAAGGATCTACAACTAACCGTATTGTTGCAGACTATAGACTTCTTAATTCTCATACTATCCTTTCGCGCTTCCCCCTTCCATGTATTTCGGACATTTTAAGTTCTCTAGGACAGCTCCTTCTTCACAGCTCTGGACTTAAAATCGGGCTATACCTGCATTGAAATCGAAAAGGAGACACAACCGCTCCTCGCTTTCAGAACAACAAGGGGTCAATATACACCTACGAGATTAAATTTTGGATTAGCAAATGCTCCTTCCTGTTTTGCAAATCTAATGGAACTCGCTTTGCATCATCTATTAGGTGACGCCTGCAGAGTTTTTCTTGACGTTCTTATCATGGGAACATCTCTAGAAAATCACCTAGAAAATATAAAGAAAGTCTTCGATTCTTTTCGCAAAAACAAGCTTAAAATGAAACTTTCAAAGTGTAAGTTTCTGAGGACCTCTCTCCTTTTTCTCGGTTTTAAAATCTCCAAAAATGGAATATCCCCAGATCCTCTGAAGCTCAAGACTCTCACAGGGTTCGAACCCCCAACAAACGTCTCAGAAACGCGGTCTCTCCTTGGTTTTCTAACTTATTTTTCTCATTTATTACCCCATTACTCCCAGACTGTTAAACCTATTACACAACTCATAAAGAAAAATAGCACATTTTTCTGGGGACCTGAGCAAAATGAAGCTTTCGAAATACTTAAAAACAAATTATTGTTGCAACCTCAGTTGTGCTATCCCGATTATGAAACCTTTCTTCATAAACACGGATGCCTCTAATGTTGCTCTGGGAGCCGTTTTATTTCAAATGGATGATAACAATAAAGAGAGGCCTCTCTCATTTATCTCCTGATCACTTTCTAAAGCTGAAACAAATTACCATACCTTGGAATTGGAAGCTTTAGCAATTGTTTTCGCATTACGCAAATTCCGTAACACGATCTTCGGTTACGAGGTTACGATTATTACCGATAATCAGCCTCTAATCCACCTCATCAGACATAGACAACTCTCTGGAAGACTTGAAAGGTGGAATCTCTTTATACAACATTTCAATCCCACGATTGTTTATAAGCAAGGAAAATTAAATATAATACCTGATTACTTGAGTCGCAACCCTCCCCCCCTCACGCATACCTTTGGGCAAAATACAATTTTGCCAACCACACGCTTCCATCTCACTAAGGAAAACTTCGTCAAAGAACAAAGAGCGTGTCATAGATTAAAAGCTCTTTATGATTTCGCGAAGCCTCTTATCTCCCATAATAAACCTCTGCAGCAGCAAGACATTTCTGCAGATACATTTCCCCACGTCCTCATTGACGACATTCTTCATTATGCCACGCAAAATGGCGCATTTTTGATCCAAATCCCAGATTCCATGATCCATTCAATTATCGAATTCAACCACGACTCTCTCCCAGCAGGACACTGTGGTGTTGACAGAACTGTTTATAGGATCAGGGAAAAATACATATTCCCGAGACTATACACACTGGTGAAGGAATATTGCAATACTTGCACCTCCTGCCAGAAGGTAAAGGGTAACAAACCTAAAAATGCCGAAATCAAATCATACCCCATCCCCTTCAAGCCGTTTTCGAAGATTCATCTTGATGTCCTTGGCCCATTGCCAACCTGCAAGGAAACTAAGGCGAAGTATATCTTGGTAATGAAGGACAGTCTCACGAGATACGTGGAACTTGTCCCTCTCATTCAGCACACCGCAAAGGACATTGCTCACGCACTTCTGGAAAGGATTATATGCCGTCATAGCTGCCCTCAAATTATTTTGAGTGACCGCGCCCCAGAGATGACTTCTCAGTTTCTAAAGGAAATTTGCAAACAATGGAAGATCAAGGCTGTTAACATCGTTGTTAGGCATCCTTCTAGCAACAGTTTGGCGGAGAGAGCCATGTTGCAGATTGCTAACCACCTCCGTCATTATGTAAACTCCAACCATAATGACTGGGGTAAATTAATTCCTTTCACTCAGATTGCTATTAATTCTACTTTTAATTCCTCTATAGGTTGTACTCCACATTTTCTTCTCTATTAATACAACAAAAGACTTTCCTGAGATCTCCCAAATTATAATTTCCTTTTATAAAGTTCCGAACCATCTAAACCTTCAGAATACGTCAAAGAAATCTGCAGACAAGAAAGCGAGATCTTCATTCGAGATGGCTCGTGACCATCTTTGCGGGGCAACTATAACACAAATGCATAAAACAACATAAGAACCATCTTCAAACACCATTAGAGTTGTATTATGTTCGTGTGGGACGTAAAGAAACCCTGGGCAGTTCAGCAAAGCTTTCCCAAATGGTGCGGCCCCTTTCAAGTTAGCAGTTGACATTCAATAAATTACTTTGGTGTTTACAAAATCCTAACATTCCATCGTCCATAGGACACAATATTAAGATAACAAAACTTAGAGCTGAAAGTGTACCTATCTCCTCCGCAAACCCCAAAGTCGACCCTCCCCCTCCTAAAGACCCACCGTCTCAAGAACCACCTCCTAAAACCTCTCAACTAGCTAAACCTTCTTCCCCTCCTTCTTCCTCTGCTATTCCTCATACTATCTATTTCCAAAGACAGCTCCCTCCTTCATTGCAAACCCCTCCACCGATTCCTTTACCACCTCCTTCCTTGTCCCCACCTCCTTCTTCTTCTCCTCCTTCATCTCCTTCTCCTCTTCCTTCACACCCTCCTTCCCCTCTTCCAGCACCATCTCTTCCATCGCCCCCTCCTCCTGCTCAATCCCCACCTCCCTCCCACGCTCATCTGCCACCTCCAAATCCCAATTTTCTTTTCTCCCCTTCCCCTCCTCCTAGAGTAAATTTTAAAGGTTTTCCCTCTACCACACCCCCACCTCTATCTTTCGACGATTCTCTTTCCCCGTCTCAGCTTCCAGCATCAGGTTCTCATTCTCCCCCCCCCACCTGGTTTACCCCCTAAATGTCACTTCAAAGTTGCTCACCCTACCCCGATTCCTAAACCTCCCTTACCACCCCCTCCTCCCATCTCTCAAGGCCCTTTACAACCCCCGTCAGATCTTCACATTCCTCCCACTCAGGACATACCTCCTCCTCTCCCTATAACATCAGCTAGAAACACTTCTCCACCCTCTCCTCCTGATGATAGATCTCGTGACCACACGTTCGTTCCTAATTTCCCAATGAGAAACACAAACATTCCACACCCCATGGCTTTAAGGACCAGACAACAGGGTACTACATTAAGAGGTAACAGGTCATACTTACTTCCTCCACCACAAAACATCCCTCAAGGTAGAGGTTTCCCACCCCCAAGACCTCCTAAATCATGAGTGTTATTTAATTTTAAAAGTACCACGGGCCGACTATTTTACATTTATTTACATCAATGTATAAATAATCAAACATATTAGGAAAACATTTCTAACATGTAAATTATGAAACGATCATCACATTTCATTGAAAAAGACAATTATAACAAATAAATATTAAGATCACAAAATTTCAAAACCTTCTTCTCATAAAATCTTCTCTTTTCCTCTATCTTCACAGACAAACATGTTGAGAAACTGGATCCTCTTCTTTATCTTGACATCAAAAATCTTCGCTCTGAAACTAGAAAACACAGAATCACAATATGAAGTTCATCAAGGCTTTGTTTTAAAACAAGCAGGACATTCAAGATTTATCTCCAGCTACTTAAATATAAATACTAACTTAAGATGCTCAAAGGAGTTATACCACATCATAGAAAATGTATTAATCAAAAATACCCAGCTACTAACTAATTATATACCATACTTGCAACAGAGGTTCAACAGTAGATTTAACGCTAACCAAACTTCACCTGAACTAACATACATTCATTCATTATTACTTGAAAACCAGAAACAATTTAAAAATATCCTCCAAGACCCTTGGGTACTATCCTCTTTAAATATTCAGCCTTCAGCACCCAAAAGAGTAAGTAGAGGCCTAATAAATGTAGGCGGATCGGCATTGCAAATCTATTCGGGACCGCAACCATGAACGATATTAATAAACTTAATACCAAAATAAACTTATTACAAGATACGAGAGCCCATATTTATAAACTTAAAGAACAAGTTCATCAGAATACTAATACATTAATAAATATAAAAGACAATTTGAAAGTGTTAACCCAATATATAAATGCATCTATACCTTCGATAGAATTACAGCAGGAAATATCGAAGCTAAACACATACTTAAACTTAGAAAAAACAATCTCGAACAACATACACACCCTCATTGTAACCATACAAAATATATGGACCACAGCAAAGTACCAAAACACCCCCTTAAATGTATATTCTTATGATATTTTACACGAGCTTATCAGAAATAGTAGCCAAATTTTACAACACCAACCAATAATACCTCTTACGCACGAATCATTCTACAAGTTCCTATCTCTATCTTGGTCATTTATACACGAAGACGATGCTTACCTTCTATCTACTATCATTCCATTTTCCGACGAAACTTCTTACAAAATTTATAAAGTAATTCCCTTCCCCACGCCACTAAATGCCACATACCCAAGACTGATGTTAAATAACGAATATCCCTACTATTTTCTAAATCATCAGACTCTCAAATATACCTACAGTAAAAGTTTGACAGAAGACACTTGTAAACATTATGATTCAAATTTCATTTGCTTCCCATCTAACCCCACGCAATCACTTGATTACCAAAACTGTATCATATCCGCAATATTAAGAACAAATCAAACCAGTCATTGTAACTACATTTCCTATCTCTCTGAAGCCCCTTTCAATCTTAAGGTCGGACATCAAACCCTACTCACTTTCTCTTCCAAAGTCGTAGCTTCAATCTCCTGTCCCAAAAGTCAACCCAGATTAATTACTAGTAACATCTTCCTCCTCCCACAAGGATGCACATTTGTTTCAGACAAATACACCTTCAGGTACCCTTCCCATTCTTCCGTGCAAACAAGTTGGATTAACAAAGATTCTAAACTTCCTGAATATCCACTTGACAGTCAAAATTTTATCCCAAATGTTACTTCTCTGACTTCCAAATTAAAATTAAAACCATTATATCCACAGTGGGATGAGTCTCTTGATACTATCAATCAAACTTTACAAACTCAGAAAAGCATAAATATCCATTCTTTTTCTATATCCGGATTCTCCATTTTTGCAACCATACTAAGCTTCTTAGGAATCTGTTTGGTTTATTTTAAACTTCGCCCTACTCCAGTACCACCTGCAGCTCCTTCTGCAGCCCCTAGTGTTCAATATACCGTGGTCCAACGTGCACCTATACCCGAACCAAAATCAACCTCTTCCATTTACCCTGGGCTAGAACCCACATATTCAAATCCTCCTGCATAAATTGCATACCTCAATTTCCTTTTCTTCTCACTGGCAGGGGAAACTCTTTCACATGGATTTATCTGTTCAAGTCATATATGAAAAACAAAATTTGTGATATCTATTTTCTTCTTCATTTATCAATTTTTCTTTTCAGATAAAATATATTATTTTTCTCACGTACGCTCCAGAACTCATTTAATCACGTATTCAAAGTCCTTTTAACTATTTACTTTTTCCTATCATATTTATTTTTCAACTTCCCTATCACTTGAAACTGAAGCTCGAATCATCCCCCTCTCTTCCACCCCCTATTTTTCACCCCCGAGATAATCTCTTGTTCCTTTCAAAATTCTTATTCTGACGCCTGATGCTCTGCCGTATAGTCGCCTCTCTTTTAAACACAGTTACCTCATTTTGTGAATTTCCGGTAAGTTTTGAAATTTGTTTATCTTCATTGATTGTCGTAAATAAAAATATCTGGATCGAGTTTGGACGTTATCAATTTACCCTACAAGTGCTTAAACCTTATATGCCCTCAGAAGTTTTTGGGGCAAAGTACAGACCTTGCAAAATACACAAGATGGTCGAAAATTTTAAACATTGATTAAAGTACTATAATTTTAATAATATATATTAAATTATACATATATATATATTTATATATATATATATATATTATATATATATATACCCTACTATATTTATATATATATTATATATAGTAATATATATATATATATATATATTAAGAGGTTTGTTTGGGAAATTTTTAAAGTTTTTACATTCATATATTATTTTTATTTTTGTTTGAACAGACAATACATTAGCGATGCTCGTCAGTAGAAAAAAAGGTCCAAAGGTGAAAGACTTTCAAAAGAGTACCTCAAACGTCAAAAAATGTCGGAAAATAAGATATTAACAAAAAGCATTTCTGAAAACCTCTCGTGCAATATTGTAATTTTATTTTAAAAAAGTAATGAGAGTTGAAAAGTCATCTTGATTTGCATAAAAGAAGTTTAAATGGCCTGTACATTATGAACGCAATAGTAAATCCACTCTAAACACTATCTGCTTAATTCACGCAATATTAAATTCATTTTAAAATTTCTGAGTGTGACTATGAGTGTAATCGCAAAGGCAAATGCAAAATACACATAGCTTACGCTCCAAATATAAAATGATTTTAAATTGTTCCTGAGTGCGACTATGAGCTGTAATGAAGAAAAGAAGCTTAAAAAAACACCACGCTTACGCATCAAAATATAAAATTATTTAAATGTCTTAAGTGCCCCTACGCAAGTAATCACAAAGGATGCTTTAAATTACACATGCTCTAAACATAAAAATATAAAATTATTAAATGTTCGGAAGTTGGCTTATAGTGTATCGAAAGACACTTAAAAACAACATAGACTTACGCATCAAAAAATAAATTATTTAAATGTTCTGAGTGTGGGCTATGGTTGTATCGAAAGGAAGCTTAAAAAGACACATGCTCACGCATCAAATATAAAATTATGTCAAAATGTTCTGAGTGCACTAGAGTGTACATGAGAAATGAGCGGTAAGATGAATGCACTCAACATGAAAATATAAACGATATAACGTGGCGGTGATATGAATAGAAAAGGAGGTAAAATATCAAAGACTCAAACACGAAATACAGAGATGTGGGAACACCAATGACATTCGGTAGGTGATCCATAATAGTTGGAAATTGGGTGTGATAATAAAGAAAGAGTCTCATAAACATCTGGCGAAGCCTCCGTATCTGTCCAAACACTGAATGAGGTAATGGTTTAGGAAAAGCCCATAGCAATCTGCGACTTGTGTTGGAATTTGGGTAAAAAATCTTTTTGGGAATGTCCTTCCAGGTTTGACCACGGACATCTAAGATCTAAATACCTATAGATCTCCGAAACACCCTTAAAAGGAGAAAAAAAAAAAATAAGAATTAAAATCTATTTAATGTTCTGAGGCGTATGAGTGTAATCCTAAAGAAGCTTAAATACACCATTAGCTCACGCCATCAAAATATAAAAATTTATTAAATTTCTGAGTGTGACTATGAGTGTAATCATAACTAAGCTTAGTTACACATGCTCTAAACATGGAAAATATGGCAAATTAATTTCACACCTGTCTTTAATGGAGACTTAAGAATTATAATCCCCAAACAGACAAAAGAGCAATTAAGCGGTGGAGGTACGGTGAAAAGTTCTCCGGAAGATATATGTATGGAGTTTGCTCTAGGATAAGTGTCGCTTTCCTTACACTCAAGGAACGGAGAAGACGGAGGAATGAAAAATCACGAATTGATGACACCATCAGTACGGCCAACTGGCGCAGGAAAATACTTAGTAAATATCTGGGAGGAGGAATCGGAGAAGGGATAGAACATAAGTTGTTGAAAGAGAAGCTGGGAGAGAGAATATTTAAAAAGAACCAAAACAATATTAAAATCGGAGTTAGGTGCTAAAATTAAAATAGAGGCCATTAAGACACTAGCTCGTACCTAGTCATCCAACTTACACAAGTTGCGAAGTGATAGATGGTTCCGGAAGACACTTAATAGAATGATATTAAACAGAAAAATGTTCAATGCCAAAACATGAGTATATAGGACATATCTTTGTCTAGGAATGTACACGGAAGTAGAGAGGAGGCATGGGGTGGTGGAGAATAGACTACATATACAAAGAGAAATAATAGGTTGGGACCAATACCTGGAAAAGCGCAGAAACAAGTTCCTCCAGTGGGTGTATCAACATGAAAGAGTCAAGCCAACAACAGCTTCACTTATTAAAAAGAAAACGGACTACATGAACATGAACAGCATTAGAATAGAACAAGGTCAAAGGTGGGAAGAAAAACACTTGACACTTACAAATAAATGATGTTGATAAAAGGCATGGCTAGAAATGAACGACGAAAGAACCATCCTTAGCAGCCCAAGATCAGCCCTCAGGACCCAACTTGGTTCAAAAAGCACATAGAGGGCACAAAACATAACTGACAAATGCAGAATGTGCAATGAATGGTCGGAATCGGTATGTGTCACATATTATCTGGATGTGAGGTGTTGCTGCTGAGGGGCTCATATACTGAAAGACACAACAGCATATAGAGATTGATCCATTTTAGATTATGTATGAAAATTTGACATAGAGTAAATACAGGTAATCACTGGGAACACTTACCCAAACTAATAAGAAAGAAATAACAGGAGTCTAATACTTTATGTATTACAATATGGCCAACAGCGCACAAGGCACTCAAACAACCAGATATAGCTTCATAAGAAAAACTGAACAAATGTGCAATCCATAGAGGTCGGAGTCTCGTTGGGATGGGAGGGTCTCAGCCTACGAAAAGAAAAAGAATTAAAAATCAGAGACTGAAGTACAGAACTCAGAAGAAAATGGAATGTAGACATCATTGAAATAGTTCCAGTTATTTTGGGAGCAGCCACAGGAATAATTAAAA
The DNA here is from genome assembly GCA_015478945.1 of Trachelipus rathkii. Lineage (NCBI taxonomy): Eukaryota > Metazoa > Arthropoda > Malacostraca > Isopoda > Trachelipodidae > Trachelipus > Trachelipus rathkii. The sequence continues at coordinate 8,668 of JABUQX010096072.1, read as the reverse complement.
AAAAAGTCTGGAAAAACATCTTGAGAGGCTCCTGGTACAGGTCTATTTCAACACTGTAGCTGAGTAGTACAGTAATTCAAAGAGTATTAAGTATATAGGAGAAAAACTGTACAGCGGTATCGATGAGACGCCAAAGAACAGAAGAAAATATGGGTTGTTTCTTAGGATTGAGGTTCAATCCTGAACAATCGCATAAAGGAATTATTACCCTTAACACGTCACTGCCATGTCAGACACCATATGTCTGTCTAGGACGTTTTCCGAAAGTTTATGGAACCTTGTCACCCATATGTGTCTGACGGTAAAAAAATTCGTAAAGTCGCCGTCAACCACATATGACTGACGCTATAGGCATTTTACCATTATAATTGATTTGTTTGGCCTCTGGTGAACAATTTTCGATATTAACTTTGGCCTCCCAAGCATGTTTTATCAATTTTTTATGATGAAAATTTTTAAAGAAGCGAGAATAAAATGGGAGTTCTCATGATGTTTTATTTCAATAAAAAAGTGTTTAAAAGTAATATAATAATACTAAATGAATACTAATATATAGAAAATAATAAAAAATAATAAAAATAAAGTTTGATATTCATATAAAAGTAAAAAATTTTAGTGTTTGCCCTTCAGGTCCTAACAGTGATAGGATAGTTGTTCCCTAAAAACTCTTATTCCTATTTTTTTCCAGTAACTTTTTTGTATATTATGTAAGAGTTTACAACTCCCATCCCAAGTAAAAGTTCTATTCCCAGTTTTCGATACCACTTGACCCCTTTTCTAAGGGTGGTGGCATAGGAAGCCATCTGGTCCGAGAGGTCTATACCACTCTTGCCCTTGTTATACTCTAGAACTGCAAAAGGCTTTTCAGTTGTTCTTCTTCGTTTTCTTGCTGAAGGTCAAGATTAGTTGAAGGTTGCTGACTGGTGGAAGGTCCGGGATCATCTACTTGGAGATGCCGCTCCTGCTGTAGCTGAACAAATTCTGGAGTATGTTTGGTTGATAGCAAGCGAACATCTCGAGTATCTTTCCATTTTAGAACAACTATGCCATTATTATCTTCTCTTGCTATCATTTCACCTTTTTTCAAATTTGCTTCCATAACCTGTTTTGGCATAAATTTTTTATTTGCATGCAATGTTCCCACTACATGTGTATTCCTTTTTAGAAATAATTGAGCCATCTCGTAGCTTGTATAGAAATTGTCGACGTACAATGTTCTTCCTTGATCGAAAAGTCCTGTCATAAGGGATTTGCAAACATTTTGTGCAAGACCGACTCTGCAAAACCACAAGTCCAGCTTTTCCCTGACATAAATTTGAGGTATGTGTAACCTTCATGGGTACAAATTTGAAGGTTATATGTGTAACCTTCATGGGTACAAAGGGCTTTGTTGGGGATGTATTGTCGGAAAATTAATCTGCCTCTCCATGGGACTAAGGTTTCATCGATGACTAGATTGATTGCAGGTGATAATACAGTCTGAAATTTTGCTTTTAGAAGTTCTATAAGAGGTTGTATTTTTCCAAATCTGTCCCCTTTTTCTGTTTCTTCATTATTGCTAAAATGAAAGCATTTCAACAATAGTTCAAATCGGTTTCTACTTATCTTTACACTTCCCGAGGGAAATTCTAGTCTTGTATAAATCATTTGAACCTCCAATAATTTGCTATAGTCCCCATTTTTACTAATCCCATCCAAAGGAAACCCAGGAATTTTTTAATTTCTGTTCCGGTTGTTGGTATCCATTTCTGGAGCCTTGCATTAGGCGCAAGATTGGTCGATGCTTCAATGATTTGATGAGCATATAAATTTGTTTGGTACGTCAAATGATCTAGTACTTGTTCATCAAGGAATAATTGAAAACATTCAATAGGCTCTATATTTGGTTGTAGGTCTATTTGTAGATCAGAATTACCAGTAAATGGGCGAATGGATTTTGAGCTATTTTAGCGATATGCAACCATTGCGGTTGGTATCCAGCGTCTTCTTGCTGTTTCGAGGATATCATCGATTGTTGTGTCATTTTACTTGTATTGCTCATTTCCTCAATAATAGGATACTAGTATATATGATATATATATACTATATTTATATAATATATTACATACTATATATATATATAGTATATTATATATATATATAATATATAGTATATATTATATATATATAATATATATATATAATAATATATATATAATTTTATAAATACTAAAATAATAATGATAGATCTAGTGCACCTAATATAGGGTGACATGGCCTATGACATATGTCACCCAATGTGCGTGACATGGCCCCGACGTCTCAGACACAGAGTCGAAAAAGTCATATAAAAAATATGATAAAAAAAAACTACAATTTAAAAGTGAAAATTAAATATACCATACCACTTCTTATATATTTACCAACCAAATTATAGAATAAAATTTTTTGGCCCCCTGGAGTCCCCCAAATTTATAAAGGAGTTTAAAAAAAATAAAATAAAATTATTTAAATGTTCTTAGTGTGGCTATGAGTGTAATCGGAAAAAATACTTAAAAAAACATACTTACCCGCAGCTGTTTACTTTACCCCTTAAGTAACCTGATCAACAACTTAGAGAACGGGTACAGAATAAATAAAAGAACCGAGAAGAAAGAAAAGAGAATCTCTCACCTCTTCTACATGGACGATTTAAAGCTGTATGCGCCGAGTAGAGGAGAGGCAGAGAGACAGATAAAGGTGGTCAGAGATGTTTCATCGGATATTAGAATGGATTTTGGATTGGAAAAGTGTGCGTTTATAGTTATGAACAAAGGTAGAAAGATACATGCTGAAAACATCATAGTTAATAACATGGAAATCAAAGAACTGGAACAGGAAGGAACTTACAAATACCTTGGAGTAGAGGAGTCAGACAGGATTGAAAACAAAATTATGAAAGAGAATTAAAAAGGAATACATCTCAAGAGTGAAGAAAATATTAAAAACTGAATTAAAACCAAAAAAACAAAATAGAGGCAATTAAGGTATTGGCAATGCCAGTAATGAGATATAGTTTTGGAATTATAGACTGGTACCAGCATGAAATAAATACACTAGACACAACAACAAGGAAACTCCTCCATGCACACAAAATAATCTACAAAAACCAGTGCACAGCCCGTATATACATCCCGAGAAATGAAGGAGGTATGGGAATGCCACATATAGATAGAACCCACAAAAATGAAATAGTAGGATTAGCAGAATATATAGAAGGAAAAGGAACCAAATTCATTGGTTGGTTAAAAGAACATGAAGATTGCAAGGCTGGAACAACTTCAATAACAAAAAAGGCAAATGACTACCTCCATGAATTTAACATCGATATCAGAACACAGAATGGATGGAATGAGAAAAACCTCAAAGAAAGAACTAAAATCTTAAAGGAATCTTATAAAACAGCAAGAAAGAAAGCCGATAATGTAGAATGGGAAGACCATAGACATAGGGTTGTGAAAAAAACGGTTTTTTTAATTTGTTTTTTTTTTTAAAAAAAAACACGTTTTTTTTTAAAAAATGTTTTTTTTTGTTTTTTTTTTAAAATTACCTCTTTTTATGTATATTAAAGATGTTTTAAATTATACAGTAGTACCAATACCCCTTCTAGGCCTAAATATTAACTATTAATACGGATTTTATATATACAGTGTATATATATATATATATATATATATAAAATATGATTGATTATAGTATATATATATATATATACTATGATATATATCTATATTATAGTAGTGATTAATATATATATTATCATATCGCAAAAAAAGGTCTGGTATCAACAGGGTGATTTGGATGTCAGAGAAAATGAAATCCGGTAGAAAGGATGATGATTTCTGTGAGGGAGAGTATGTTAGTGAAGTAGTACTTTCTTTAAACACAGCTTCCATATGGTTAACTAGAGTGCGTGTAGAGTAGAATGGTATCGAAGTTGAAAAGTATGCATTGATTTTTAGTGTGGTGAAAAGAAGAGTGCTTGAAGTATATATTGGATGATATTAATCAGTGGGGGTCTTTTAGGAATGGACGATTATCGGGAATTCATCTATGTCTGTTCCTATGTAAAAAATTAAGTTAGTGGGGACTTGGATTGAGAGGAAGGTAATACGGAAGGAAGTGGGTAAATTAAGAGTGAGAGTTTACCAGTACAAGGTAATAAGGATAAGTTTGTAAGAACGCTCGCAAGTAAATCATTGAATGTGAACAAGTTGAAACTGAATAAATCTGGAAGCAAATGAAGGAAGGAATTGTAACAGTGCAAAAGAAGTATGTGTGTGTGTAAGTAGAGGAAGTAAGAATGATAACAGTGATTGGTGGAATGAAGAGTGATGCAGCGGTTTAAAAGTAAAAAGAGCCGGTGTTTGAATGCTACTAAAGCCAAATGATGAAGTTTCCAAGAAGTCTATGGAATTATATAATGTAGGAAAAAGAGATGCTAAGAAAGCAACGTAGAGAAAAGAAGATGGTAATCAATGAACAGTTTGGAAGGGAGGATGAATGGGGCACAACAAGGGAATAGGAAGCTCTTTCTCTGGAAGGATAAGCGCGAAACGTTAAGAATTAGAATAAGGGGACCTGCTCTAGATCAATGAATAGAGATGGTTTTTGTAAATGATTTGAACATGGATGTGATGGCAGTGTGGAAAGAAACACTTTGAAGAATCTGAATATAAGATTGGCCAGTAGTAATGATGAGATGAAATGACGTGTGGGATTGATGGTACAAGAGAATAGGTACTCTTGGGGATGAGTTACATTCAGAAAGAAGGAGGAATGGCGCTTAGATTGAGAAAGTTGAAGAATGGTAAATCTGCAGGTATAGATCGAAATTACTGTGAATGAAATCAAGAACGGAGGGCAAGATGGTGATGAGTGGATCTTGAAGTTGTTGTATAAAGCGTTTTTGAGGGTCTATAGTTCGATTGGATTGGAGAGAGAAGCCAGTAATAGTACCTTAATTATAAGGGTAAGGGGAGAATAAAGGAACTGTAGAATTATAGGGTATTTGGTTATTGAGTGTTGAGGTAAGTGATATAGAATAGTGTTTTAGGTCGCAAAGAGTGCGCCCGAAGTGCCTGACAGGACTGATTTGATATATGTTGGATGAGACGGGAAGGAATGATGCAGATTTTAGTAGGAAAGCTGTAGAATGCAGGAAGTTGGCTAGTGCATTAAATCGTTGGTAATGTAAAGGAACTAAGTCCTGAGTGCGCTAGAGTCTTACATGACGGTATGTTGTACCTTGTTATGTATTAGTAGGTGAGACTCATTGGTCTGGAATAAGACAGTATAGATCTAAAGTTCACATGTGCTTCAGAGATGGACAATCTTAGGGGATGCTAGGTGTGAGAAGAATTGATAATGAAGGGAATGAACGTAATAGAGAGTTGTGTAGTGTGAAGAAAGGGGTAAACGAGAGAATAATTGAAAAGATGTTGAGATGGTTTGTCATGTGGACAAGGATGAATGACATAGTCATGTTTAAGCAATGTCTATATTGGCGAAGTGTGTTGAACCGACCGCTGGGAGATTCGAGAAAAGATGGATTGATCAGTAACAACGAATGTCTGAAGGAGAGAATGTGGTTTGCAGAGGCGAGAAGAAAGGTGCATAATAAGACGAGGATGCTGTTTTGGAGAAGTTCTATGGTTGTGGCACCCTGGTCCACAGGTATGAACCCTTACACTGACGAATTACCATAGTGAGGGTCCGGCGCAGTCCCGTGAAACTCTAGGTGGATTTTTCTGACTGCGATGACGAGTCCAGTACTAATTAATGGCAACAGAGGGGGAGGGGGAGGCTGGGCTTATCTTTCGACTTTTGTATAATTCTTCTTTGCTTCTTTTCCTGATGCTTGTTTACGCAACCTTCCACAGCTTGGGGAGAAAAAGGTAAGATGAAAGAATAAATATATATATATATATATATATTATATTATAATATATATATATATATATATATATAATATTATTATATATATATATATATATATTATTTATTAATATATATATATATATATAATATAAATACATTTATATTATATTATATATATATATATAATTTATTATATATATATAATATATATATACTAATATATAATATATAATATATATATTATATACGGTATATATATATATATCATATATTATATACATAATATATATATACGGCTATATATATATATTATTATATATATATTATTATATATATATATATATATATATATATATAAATATATATATATTATTATTATAGTATAATTATATGTAATTATAATTATATGTATATATTATAATTGTATGTATATATATATATTATATGTATATATATATTATACTTATATATATATATATATATATATATTAGATATATATATATACGTTTATATATATATTATATATATATATATATATATGATAATATATATATTATTATATATAAATATATATATATATATATACTTATATATATATATACATAATATATATACCGTATATATATATATTATATATTATATATTATATATATATTATATATAATATATATATATATATATTATATATATATATATATATATATATATATATAATATAATACCGGTATATATATATAAATATATATATAATATATATAATTTATATACTATTATATATATATAATATATATATACTATAATTATTTAATATATATAATATTAATAATAATAAATAAATATCATGTGAAATGGGAACCATTGCCCTAGAGCACTAATAAAACTTTATTAAGTACAAAACTCCTACTATATATATAATGTATACCTCTCTTTAACATATTGTATTGTACTGCTATTTTAATGCTCAATACCCCTAAAAGACTTTATTATATATGAAAATAAGTAAGTTAAAAACAAAAACCAAAAAAAAACGAAGAATTTTGGTCTTGGTCTTTCTTTAAAAACAAAAAACGTGTTTTATTTTTTAAAAAACGAACGTTTTTTTTTAATCCCAACCATATATATATGCCCACCTTAAAAAGAAGTATTGAACAAGGCCTTTATCAATAAAGAAAATCGATAGAAACAATATGCAAGGATTTTTGAAAATAATGATGATGAGACTCTCGATTACGCATCGGATTGTGCTTAGAATCCAATTTGGTTCCAAAAACAGCATAATCGAAGAGTCGATGCTCTGATGATGTAGGATGGGTGAAAATTCTCAGAGGACTGTACCCCACAATTATCGGATGTGAGACTCTGCTACCGATGGGCACTATATACGAGAAAGACATAATACCACCTTGCAAGCTCATTCACTACAGGACTATGCAAACTATAAATATTGAATACTCTAACACACCACTATGAGTTTCCATACTGAACACATCTGAACTTTAGACTAAATACCTTTATTCCAACCATACGGGGGTTCCTTCCCCAACTACTATACATTAATTAGGGTACACACATACCCTCGTGTATCAGGACCTCGATGCGAACTCAAGAATTACTCCTATCACATCCACCACGATTAATTCACCAGCCAAACCCTTGCTCATTCACAACCTTTCACTACACGCTCTGCATCATCACATTACCATTTCATCAAAATTATCTTTAACTATTTTAAATCAGACACTTTTTCCAAGCCTGCTCACCATTAACACTAAACTTGTTCACACGAGGTCTGTTTCACTCGCAACCAAACCTTCTCTTATCTACTTCATTTCAAACCCCTCGTTAACACACCTTACCAATCTCTCTACCAATCTCTTAATTCTTTCAGTCTCGCCACACACAACCCAAATCATCCGCATATAATAAGGTAGGGCACCCTCCACCATCCCATCCATTCCTAACACCCTTCCCTGCCACCCACCTCTAATTCTTCATAACCACCATCCAATTATACAAATTGAACTAACCAAGGAACAACAACATCCCTGCTCCACTCTGTATTTAATATTAAACCAATCACTTTCGACTCTATTTATTCTTTCACACGCTTCACTATGTCATACATACTTTTGATTTCATTCAGAAGGTTACACCATCATCATAGTATGACAACACTTCATAGAGCTTCCCTAAATTAATCCTATCGTACGCCTCTTGCAAACCCATAAACCTAAATACAATTTATTCTCCTCCTCCCTCTTTCCCAAGCATTTTCTTCAAAATGTAAAGATTGGATCACGCCATCCTTCCCATTACTAGACGCATCGTTCATTCACCAATCAGTCCTTCAGTAACTCAACGCACTCTTTCCAACAATACCAAGCAAATATATCTTCCCTACAACACTCGATTAACTAATTCCCCTATAATACATGTTACCTATATCAGCCTACCTTAATATAAGGGTACTATTATGTTCTCCTCTAATCCCTTGAACTATCTCTCCATAGACGCTTGTTACACAACTTCCAAATCAATCAAAATCACCATACCGCAATACTTTTACTGATTGAAGCAGACAACAATTCTGTTCCTTCATCCTCATATTTTTTAAAATCAACTTAATTAAAAACTTCTTACAGCGCAGACACAAAAATTTCGTCATCGTATGGTTAATTTTACAAAGAAACTTGATCTTCTTTGAAAACATTATTTTGGAAGAATGAGTTCCCAGAATTGATAATTGACTCAACTTTTCGAAAATTTCTT
>JABUQX010096071.1:17500-21335 GCA_015478945.1 Trachelipus rathkii | reverse complement strand
TTACTATCGACTTTTACGAACATCGTGGCTTGCATATCTTAACTCTACATCCGTGAAATACCCCTCTCTATCTTAACCCTAAGCTTTTGTTCCTGTCTTTGAGGACCCAGAATGCCTAGGAGATTGATCTCCTCTAACTCTTTTAATATTGTTTCTAACTAAACTTATTCATAATTTCCGTTGTGATGGGTTGTGTTGAGTATTGCTTGCCTATGTAAAACATAACCATTCCGGTAAACACGTCTCGGAGAATCTGGGAATCTCCTACACTTCGATGTTCTGTAAGCTCAAACTTTCTTCCTACTACTACCAATAATTTTGTTGCTTCTGGTTTACGTTCTCCTACCAGAACAGATTTTCAACTTTCTTGAATATCTACTTACTTCTCCACGAGACTGTTATATCTTCTATCCAAATACTGAGGTCCTCTATTGAGAGGAGATTTCAATGTACACAACAGTGAATGGTTGGGGTCCTCTCATACTGATTAGGTTGTGAAGGAGGAGCCGAAATTCTATCAGCGATTCTCAACGATCTGAGCAACTAATTAAGGAACCCACACACATTCCAGATCGTTCTAACCAATTCTTAACACCCACTTGACCTATGTTTCACACTAGTCCTTCTCTCTATAAATACAACACTTTCGCTCCTATTGGTAAAATCTGACCACAACCTTATAATTCTTATTTTTTAATACTTTCTCTCCAACAGCTCCATCGTGCCCTATGCGTTTTTTTCTGGAACTTTGATCGGAGCCATGGGGGGCCAGCGTTCGTTTCTACGCTAACTATAATTGGAATTACTGCTTTGACTCTGGTGACGCTTCAGTTTCTGCCGATAATGTGGGAGCTGTAATCGTTTATGGGATGAGCAGGTTCATTCCTTCTTCGACTAAATCCTTCTCTCCTCATGATCCTTGGATCGATCATGCTTGTTCTCCTGCCATTCAGGCTAGAAACTGGTGCGTATCATGAGAGGAAAAATTTCTCCTTCTCTTTTCACTTTTGCTTATTTCATTTAGCTAGAAAATCGTTGCAGGATTACACTTTGACGGAGCAAAACGGGCTTTCATTCCAAAGGAAAGTACGCTAACTTCCTAGGCTCTCCTACTAAAAAATCTTTCTGGCCTCTTGCCAAAAACATCTCTAACAACTGCTGTAAATCTGCCTTCCTCCCTTTATTCGATCTGATGGTTCTGTGGCTAATTCTCCAACTGAGAAAAGGTTAATCTCTTTGGTCTTCTGGTTTTCTACTAATTCAAACCTGGACGACTCTGGTAATCCTCCTCCTACTCCTTATCTATCAGGTGTCCTATGCCTCTTTGATCTGGTGTGATTACCATTTGGATCGAGTGCATGGAACTCCATAAATCTTGAACATTAGGAAGGTGGGGAGTGGCTCCGGCGATGGCATTCCTCCCGTGTTTTTGAGGGAGTGTGCTTCCGTTCTCTTCGCCCCCTCGCTCAACTATATTCTATATGTCCCAATACTAACACTTATCCCTCAGTGTTGGAAGCAAGCCACATGTCCAGCAGGGTTCCGAAAAAGAGATTAGAAAGCCGGTCGATCCTTCTACTATCGCCCTATTGCCCTCACTTGTATTCTATCAAGATTCTTTGAAAACCCTTCTCAACTCTCATTCTTAGATCATTGGAATCTCATTCAACTTCTTTCCGATCGCCAGTACAGCTTTTGGCGCTAGAGGTCTACTGGCGATTTACTTTCCTATCTTACTGATTTATTGTTTTCCACCCTTAGGAACAACGGGGAGACTTGCGTGGTGGCGCTGACATATCCAAAGCATTATTTGACCGGATATGGCACGTGTCACTGCTCTCCAAGCTCCCTTCCTTTGGATTTTCTCCTCCTTCTCTTTGCTACTTATGTCTAGCTTTCTCTCAAATCGCTCAATATCGGCTGTTTGTTGATGGGGTGACTTCTTCTTTCTTTTCTTTCAATTGTGGTGCTCCTCAGGGTTCTGTCTTATCTCCTACTTTATGCTTACTTTTCAATAAGATCTTCTCACCAGCACATCTAACTCTATCCACTCATATGCCGATGACTCGACCTTTCATTCTTCCACTCATTTTAATTTTGCTCCCTCTTTGCTTCTAAGAAATTGCCTCTCGTTCTTAATCTTTTCCGATTCTATTTCGCTGATCTGGATTAGAATTTTCCGGTGGGGTCGTCTCAACCTTTGAAATTCAATTCTTTAAAAACTTAAACTTCTACAAATCTCCCTCTCTAAAACAACCTCCCCAACTTTTTCCTATCTTCTTTTCGACGGCTTCTCTCATCTTTCCTGTTAGCAATATAAACATCCTTGGCCTTAAACATAAACAAAAAAATGTCTTTGTAAACCTCACATCACAACGGTTGCATAGGGCGCCTCAAAGAAAAACGGGGAGTTCTGTTTAAAACTGCGAGACTTTTTTTCTTCTTCTCAGTTATTCCAGCTATACAAGGGTCTCCCCTTGTATGGAGTAATGCTCTCATATCAGGGGGGGCTCGGTTCACCCGGCTTTTGGACAAGGTCTAGTCAAAGGCCAAAAGACGTATAAACTGTTCTGTTACTTTCCACTTCACTTGACCCTCTATCTTTGCGGCGGATGTTGGTGCTTTTATCTTCTTTTTCTATAGGTACCGCAGCGCAGGTGCTCGAGGGAACTTCACTCCGTACCACCACCTTTACGAAACCCTCGTAGCACAACAAGGGGTGCTGGTTTTCTGACATGAGGTGGATATTAGTAACTCCAGGTTAGTCGCTGCGCTGCTTCCTTCTTTCTGCTACCGTCTGTTCTGTGGAATTCTCCTCCATCTTCTGTGTTTTCCTGCTGAATTTAATCTCCCTCACTTCAAAGCCCCGCGTATGTGCTCATCTGCGTAATTGCGTTAGTTGGTGAGCTTGCTGAGGCATGAAACACCTCTTCCTTGAATAGGGTGCTCTGCCCGTGAGTGGCGGTGACAACTGTTAAATAATACTAGTATATATATAATATATATGTATATATATATATATATATATATATATATATATATATATATATATATATATATATATATATATATATATATATATATATATATATATATATATATTTATATATAAAGATTTAGTGCTAATTTTGCTTTATCACCTTAATATGTATTTATTTACGGCAATCCCCTAATTTATTCACTGGGATGTATTTTTATAAACTATTTGGTTAAAACATTTTTAATTTACTATTACATTTAATTATTCAATATTCTCCTTCTTAAGTTTCCAAGCTTTCGTTGAGTCTTCTCCCCACCTCTTTAAGGGAACTTCAAAAGAAAATGAGATATATATTTGTGAACGATGTTATTCGTTTTGTGATGGTTGGTTCTGATTGTCCCAAATTTCGGTTCGTTTCAATTTCTTTATTAGTTGGCTGCATGATTTGGATAATTTTAAGATTTCGTTTAATGTGTTGTCGAAACTATAGTTACCTTTGTCTTTATTAAAATTCTTTGTATTTTTTATTGAATATAATTCACATAGTTTTCTGAATATATGGTTTTTGATTTTTTGTATCACCAGGCTATTTTTAATGTCTATCAGATGGCCTTTGTTAAGTTGGTGTATTTCAAAAGGAGAATTTCTGTTGAAGGTCCGGATATCGTATTTATGTTGATATACTTTTCGGTCGACATCGATTGATTGAGGTTATGATTTTTATAGTTTATATCTGTGTTTATTAATAAAGTGTGTTTTTTATTATTAAATGTGTTATTAATTAGTTTTTTGTTATTTTCCTTTGATTAATAATTTTTGGCCTTGTTTGGACTTTGGTGTATGATTTTTATTAGG
>JABUQX010096071.1:0-12500 GCA_015478945.1 Trachelipus rathkii | reverse complement strand
TCCTGATGTTCTGCAATGAAAAGCTATTCTGCCCTCATGTTACTGATTAAGCCTCCTATAAGCCACAAATAATCTGAGGTCCCATCCTTCTTTGGATTCGGCTACACCGGTGAATCCATTCCGAAGCACATGTTCCACTCTATCCCTTAACATAAATTATCCACCGCCACAACAAAACACCACAAAAACACAACCCAAGACACACCTACACAAACATTCTCAATCTCACTCATTGTTTTCTTGTCAAAACCTCAAGCCCTTGATATATAAGGGAATAAATCATGTTATTTAAATTTATTATGTGTGCATTGCTGTTCTGACTGACATCCGCGTCGGCTTCATACTGAATGTTATTTCGCTACCTCATTAGTTCTTCTATACAATATGATCACTTGCCGTGTTAGCTCCTATTAAAAAACTTGATTAATTAACCTAATTTTCCCTTATGTGCACTCCTGCTCTTCACCCGTCCGACAACTCATCGCCACTCCCTTGTGACTGACACGATACTAGCTCCATTAACTCTTTAGCTTGTATCCTTCATCAACCATTTAAATGTGCTGTTTCTATCTGTTTCATCTATATTTTAAATAATTAACGGACTGTGTTAATTTTTTTTACCAGTTACCGTATCTCCTTCTCTATCCACTTCATTCAAGCCTACGGCCGATGATTTTAACCATCTATTTTATATTCCTATTTTACTATCTTCATACCTTCCAATAACAGTTCTTATGCGTATCTATTTTCTTACCCACAAGGCATACAACCATCATTCATTACTTCGACTCTAATTTGTTTCGACCCTCCCATTCTATCTTAACGTTTCGTCCAGTCATTCCTAATGTAAATTACCATTTATCTACCATCTATACAACGAATATACAGATACCGCATGTTACTACCGTATCACACTATTTGGTCTATATTCATTAAGTAAACTACTCCTTATATACCATTCAATCACCATGCATCCTAATGATCCATTCTACTGCTATCTCAAGTTCACAACGGCCTCTCACAAAAACTATCTCCCTTACCAGAAACTGCATCCCTAATATTCACTCTTTCCTTTTATTCCTTAATACTATAAAATTTAATTGACCCCATTCTGATTTCATCAATAGTGCGATCACATGTTACTGTGCGGTGTGCAATCTAAGACTTTGCCTTTGGTTCACCCACACCTCTCAAACATCAAATCCTTGTTCACTACTTCTGCTTTGGGATTCTTCTAACTGTACCTTCAACCAATTAAACACCATATATAAGGATACCGGAAATCTTACTGCTGCCACTCCAGTCCTCCTACACCATCAAATTTCATCACAGAACCGTCTAGAATGAAATCCATCTTAAAACTTCTTAAGCGCCGTCACCCTCCTCTATCAACCCGTTGTATGATACAACTATGATATATTTCTGTGGTGCGTTATACTTGCTTCTTCCTTGATTCGTTGAAGAGCAAAATGGATTCAGTACCTTGACTTCTTACGAACTCCTTTTTATTTACTGTTACCTTTAATTCCTTATCATTTTTTAAGCAATACAGAAAAAAATTTATCAAAACCTACCCGAAATTTTCACGCGACCACAAAACTTCAAATAATTCCGCAGAAGTGGAACCTCCTATTTAATCATTGTTCGCCTTCAATTTTATTCTAGAATATCATTAAAGATTTTTTTACCAGTATCGTACTTTTGACACCTGCTGATACTTTATAACTAATCTCCCTAAACTATTACACAAATAATTCATCACAGAAAAACATAATACTAATTTTTTTTGCAAGTAAAAATTCCTCCGCTGAAATAATTTCTCAAAATTCAGTTAGTTGATTAATTCCTTCAGCACCACCAATAATATATATATGATATCACACCTACTATATAAATACTATATATAATATATATAATCAATAATATATATATATACCTAAATATATATATATATATTATATATATATATATATCATATATATAATATATATATAATATATATATATATATATATATATATATATATATAATATATATATATATATATATATCAGGCACCGCACTTATCAGGTCGCGCTGCGTTCGGGGATTGCAGAGGCCCACGTCCAAATGGGCCCCGCATACGAAGCGAGACTACCCACAAAATAGTGAAAGAAATATACTACTTAAATTAGTTTATAAAAACTTATTTACCGACGTTTACGAATGGTGATAAAGTTTCACATAAAAGGTTATCATATTCGATTGTAGCCCTCACATATATGTACTTGGCTCCAGGTGTATGCCGTTTGGATGTAAAGATATATAGAGATTCTACCTTTATTACCTAAGCATTCGTTATCATCAACTCGCAGCGAAAGCAGCTTTTCAAAGCCAAAAAAGTCATGATATTTCAACTCTTCTGACTAGTAACCAAACCAACAAGCGAGAAAGAGAAGTTCACACCAGAAGACTGGTTGTTCAACGTTTAATTGATATAGTTTTGTTTATTGGAAAACAAGGCATTGCGTACAGAGGGGATAAAGCAGAAGGGGCTTATACGCTTGACTCTACAGATAATTATGGTAATTTTCTCGAGCTGGTCATGATATTGATTGCCCAAGTTATGATGTGATTTACAAAATCATTGCGTCAGAAGTATATTTCTAAGACGCGGCACAAAAAAGCACAGACTGCAACAACAACCCCAATCGAAACAAAATAGAGCATTGAAAAAGTTAACTACAAAAGACCGGGACTGGAAGAGAGCTCTTTTCGTTGACCAAACTTACTGTCACAAACAACACAACACGGTTTTATCAACAAGCTACCTAAATAATGGTTTCAGATGGGACAGACCGATTATCATAATTGAAAGAGCCTTCATGATAGGCATTAATGAGTTCAGCGTGCTTAGTACTCAAGATGGTAGCTTGCTAAAAGACAAAGTAGGACGATTGCGCCGCTATGTCTTTATCAACGGACAAGATATATCAAAGTCTTTTAGAATAACAGAGTCGATGGATTACAAATCTGAGATTGGCACTTTTGTACGAGCTCTGTCCATAAACTACCAGGAACATTAGCAATGTGTGGCATTCTCAACATCAAATATTAATTGCTTGTTCATTGTGACGAAGACAATCAACAATATATGAAAGGTATGATTATAAAACAGCCCTTACAAGCTCAGTTCAAAAAGGAAAATGAAGATCTTATTTACTATTTACACCTCACTTATATGGGACACGTGCTGAACTTGGTAGTAGCTGATTCAACAAGTAACGTTGCTCCAAGCAGAAAACTTATTTGGATTTGTGGAAGAATCAGCTGGTTTTCTAAACTCGTCTTATAAAAGAATGGCCCGTAATGGACGAGGGAATACAAAAGAAAACATATTTGCCACATGGAAAAAAATCGCACATGTTGTTGAAAAAAAGTGCCCACAAGTTGTGACGCAAAACATAAAGCTATTAACTCAATTATCAATGAGGATTTTAAGAAGAGAGAAGTGTAAACGCAGAGAAACTATTTCAATTTTATTACCGTTTTAAAGAAATATCAAATGGAAGTTTATTGACTGTAAATCATAATATAACAGCAGGAAAGCTTAATCAGTCAATTTCCAAAGTCTGAGTAAAACCTATTTATGACAATGTCTTTAAAGATTCATTCTGTTATATTTTCCATTTCAAAAATATTTACCAAAGCAAAAATCAATGACTATTCTTCAGCTGGAACTTGGGCTAGAGAAGCTGCTCAACAAGTAGGAGATAAAAGAGTGATAAACAGTTTCAGGCTTTGTATTCCAAAGCAAAAATATTATGCAAATTAGAATATAAACAATATGATGTAGTAGAAGAATTAGATTTCTAGAAAAAGAACTTCAAAGAAAAGGTAATGCCTGGTGAAAACTCAATAGATGAAGCTCCTGGAATCTCAACTGCTAAAAACTATAAATTGGTCTTTTTCAGTGTTTTAGATTTTGCCAGGACAAGTTTCGAAGAATTATTTAGTCCAATACAAAGAAATTTTAGAAGATTGTTCCTGGTTAGACCCAAAGAAATGTAATGAAATTGTAATGCTTGATAGTTTTCCTACGGAAGTCCTTTGTAGTATTTCTAAACTTTGTAAGTTGAAAGAAGTCAGTTATTGATAGAGCTGAAACAGTTTACAAATCAGTATGAAAGTTTTACAATGACTGAAAAAAACTAACATCAAAAGAAACTAAGACATCTAAATGAGTGAAGAAATCTGTGAATTTGGCGATGGTAGAATCTGAATTTGAAGAAGACGAAAATCTTTATGGTTACTGCTCTAAAATAAACAATAATGTTTTCCTGGTGTATTATCATGCGCACTTTTTTGTTGTTTTTGAACTCTCACAATCTGAATTGTTTAACACACCTAATATGTACTTGCAAGTTTGTGGCTAACAAAACCTGTACACAAGTCACTAGCGAAAAGGTATTTATTCTAAAACTTAAAATAGTAAGAATCGACTTAGATCTACTATAAGCCAAGACCTTATGTCTAATTTTCTTTTCACTAATGCACTAAAGCAAAACCTATCTTTCTATAACTTGATAACAATGTTATTATTAAGAGTTGAAGTAGCCAGGGACCAGAATGAAAAACTGGCCAAAAAGCCTTTTAGGTTAATAAACAACCTTTCACTCATTCATATCTAACTTTCTTAAGTTGCGTACCAAGGTATTTGTAGAGCCATTTTTTCTTTTGTTATAAAAGATATTCTACAATTTGTAACAATTAAATCACAATTAAAGGGGACATTGTTTTCCTTTTCAATATGCTTGTTTTTTCTTAATTACCTTTAGAAACTATGGCGTCTTTTTTAATATATTACCTGAGATATTGCACAGTAGGAATTAGAACTATATATATCTTCAACAGTCTGGGATTTGAGTTGCCTAAAAAACTTCAAAAAAATACTACTCAATTCCTTTATAAAGTAATAAACACACTTCCTAATTTAATTATATACTATTTTCTCTAAAAGGGATACTAGTTTAGGTACGGTATATACAAAAATTACTATAACAACTATTTATTGTGACAGTAAACTACATCAGACAAAAAGTCTTACTTTTATTACTCAAGTATTTCTCCAAATAACAAAATAGCGTAAATATGCTTTTAATCAATCTATAATTCAAAAATAAATATATTCTAATAATCTATTACCTCTAAATACCCCGGTAAGGCGGCACCCCTTTTCCAATCTCTAGCGCAGAGCCCCAAAGGAGCCACAAGTCCAGGCAGCCAACTAGACCCTAAATACATATATACAATAATATATATATATATAACTATAATAATATATATAATATATATATATATTTATATATATATATATATACTAAACTATATATATATATATATTATATATTATATTTATATATTGTGGCTAGCTAAGAATAAAACCATTTACGAGTATGTACGCACATTTCACGTGAATTTTTTTTTTACACAAAACCAGCTCGCAAGACCATCACCACATCACTAAACCCATTAAAAAAAAAGACAGCTATTATTTTTTTAACTTGCGGCGAAAAAAAAATAATCTTCTCTTGAATTATTAGTGAATATGAGATAGGAATATCAGGATATATATATATATATATATATATATATATATATATATAGTATATATATATATATATATATATATATATTTATATATTTTATATATATATATATATATATATATATATATATATATATATATATATATATATATAATACACATCATATATAAAAAAATACAAAAAATATATAATATATATATATATATATATATATATATATATAGATATATATACTATATATATATATTATATATATATATAATATATATCAGGATACTTATATATATATATATACTAAAATGTTTCAAAACCCTTGGAGGCGACGCAAAACAAAAAATAGTTAAATGATTTTATTCTTTTAACACAGTTACATTAAAATTATTAAAAACTTTAGATTTCATCACAATATTTATCAATAAGTAAAAGCTGATGTAACGTTCAAGCTTTCGTTCTCCTATTTGCGGGAAACATCTTCAGGAACTAAACAGAATGAAAGATTGAAGTTCACAATATGGCTCCTCTTCTATCTGGCTACTTGGTTTGGACTTGAAGCTTCTTCATAGTGATGAATAGTTTATAATAGTTTAAGGAGATTGCCGAGTTTGTTAGACTTTTTCAAATAAAAATTAGTAATATTATCTATGAATGGGTTTCCTGTTTGGTTATTAAAATTATTGGAGTTTTTAATTAAAAATGATTCGATAAGTTTCCTTTGTGACGTATTTTGAATGGGAACAATTAGTTTATGAGACGTTAAGTTTATCAAATGATTGTTTAAGTTTCTATGGGAGGTTAGTGAGGAAGAGGGTTTATCTGTGCGTAAATCATATGAATGTTGGTAAATTCTGGTGTCAAGATTTTTGGTTTCACCTATATAAAGTATATTACAATCAGAATAAGGGATCGTGTATATACCGGATTTTTGGTTTTTATAAGGGTTTTTTGGTTTTAATGTATGTTTCAAAGTTAAGAGATTGGATTTGGTTGTTTTTATCTGAGGGGGTATGTATTTATTTAGTATGTGTGTATCTATGTTTGGAATAGGTAAAATATTAGAATAGGTTTCCGTGTGTGTGGTTAAATTTAAGTATTTATATTGTTCCCATTCAAAAGACGTCACAAAGGAAACTTACCGAATTATTTTTTTTAAACATATTAATGATTAAATTTCTTCTTTCTACAATAATTTATTTCACAATTTCTATATGCTCTTAAAAATAAATTTCAGAGAGAACAGCTATTTTTTTGGTAGAGAATTCTTGAAGGATTAGCCAGTGTATATAGGAATCGTAAGAAGCTAGGTTTTCGTAAATTTTGTAGATGGGAAGGCCTGCGTTTGTTAGTCCAAATGCATTAATAGGTCCAAAAAAGGAATAGTGTTTTTTTTTAGTATTCTATTGTAAATTTAATATTGAGATGTATATTATTAATAAAATTAAATATTTTCTTTGTGTTTATATCCCTGGGTATGAGGGCCAGGACATCGTCTACATAACGGTAACAAATTAAAGACTGAAATAGAGGATGAGGAAATAAAATGTATTTTTCTAATAGTTCCATACATATATTACTCATTGTAGTGGAGAGTAGCGTACCCATACTAAGGCCGTAAATTTGTTTAAAATATTTATCTTGAAAGTTGCAAAAAGGCGGTGTCCACTGCTAAACAAAACAAAAAGCTTCATACCCAACATACAAGTAAAGTAACTAACAACGCATACAGAACGAACAGGTACGAAGCTGATGAGGTAAATATTCATTTAACAAATTTATTTCCTTAAAACTTTTTGTTTTTAAAAAACTTTTATTTCTTTTTTAATTTTTCTTTAAAACTTTTATTTGTTTTTAATTTCATTGCTTTAAAATTTTTGTTTTTAAAAACTTTTGTCTATTTTTAATTTTATTTCTTTAAAACTTTTTGTTTTCTAAAAAAAAATTTAATTTTTAATTTTATATTTCTTTAAAACTTTTTTGTTTTTACCTAAAATTTTAATCTTTTCAAGTTTATAACGTAAAAAAATTGGTGTTTTTACATACCCTAAAACGGTAAATCAGTGAATCAGTAAATCAAACCACCCCTCCCTCCCCCCTACCCAACCCTGATATTTTGAGGTATTGATATATTGATCGTATAATGAATCTGCTTGACTCCAGTCCATATTTCAAGAGTATCATTTTGATAAAACGTAGCTTTAAAAATGTTCTTATTTATACTAACCCGAATATTATTTGACATTAACAAAGTTTCACATCAATAAAAACTAACATTAACATATACCTTGATTTGAGAATCTATAATTTATCAACATCAAACTAACATAACCAGACACGAAAAAACAGTCGACATTAACAAAGTATCATACTTAACAATAGCGAAAGAACTGCATGTGCATTACAGATTCGTAAACCCTATTCTCACTTTTTCAAACATATCTCTAACATATCACTGTTTTTTACGGTAACATTGTAACATTTAACAAAAATTTATCATAACCATAATCTATTTATCATACTGACCAACTAATATATGATTTACTGATTCACTGATTTACCGTTTTAGGGTATGTAAAAACACCAATTTTTTTACGTTATAAACTTGAAAAGATTAAAATTTTAGGTAAAAACAAAAAAGTTTTAAAGAAATTTAAAATTAAAAATTAAATTTTTTTTTAGAAAACAAAAAGTTTTAAAGAAATAAAATTAAAAATAAACAAAAGTTTTTAAAAACAAATTTTAAAGCAATGAAATTAACAAATAAATAAAGTTTTAAAATAAAAAGAAAAAAGGAAATAAAAGTTTAAAAACAAAAAGTTTCTAAGTGAAATAAATTTGTTAAATGAATATTTACCTCATCAGCTTCGTACCTGTTCGTACTGTATGCGTTGTTAGTTACTTTACTGTTGTTGAGTATGAAACTTTGTTATTGTTAGCAGTGACACACGCCTTTTGCAACTTTCAAGATAAATATTTTAAACAAATTTACGGCCTTAGTATGGGTACGCTACTCTCACTACAATAAGTTAATATATGTATGGAAACTATTAGAAAAATACATTTTATTTCCTCATCCTCTATTTCAGTCTTTAATTTGTTACCGTTATGTAGACGATGTCCTGGCCCTCATACCCAGGGATATAAACATAAAGAAAATATTTAATTTTATTAATAATATACATCCCAATATTAAATTTACAATAGAATACTAAAAAAAAACACTTATCCTTTTTTAGGACCTATTAACATTCTGGACTAAACAACAGCCTTCCCTCCTACAAAACTTTACCGAAAACCTACTTCTTACGATTCCTATATTCACTGGTAATCCTTCCAAGAATTCTCTACCAAAAAAAAGCTGTTCTCTCTAATTTATTTTTAAGAGCATATAGAAATTGTGAAAATAAATATATTGATTAAGAAAGAAATTTAATCATTAATATGTTTAAAAAACTTAAAATTACCCCCAACCAGTCATTTTTAAAGCCCTTCATAGCTGCTAAAGAATAAATATTAAATTTAACCACCATATACGGGAAACCTATACTAATATTTTACCTATTCCAAACATAGATACACACATACTAAATAAATACATACCCCCTCAGATAAAAACAACCAAATCCAATCTCAACTTTGAAACATACATTAAAACCAAAAAACCCTTATAAAAACCAAAAATCCGGTATATACAAGATTCCTTGTTCTAATTGTAATAAACTCTATATAGGTGAAACCAATAATCTTATTACCAGAATTTACCAACATTCATATGATTTAAGCACAGATAAACCCTCTTCCTCACTAACCTCCCATAGAAACTTAAACAATCACTTGATAAACTTAACATCTCATAAACTAATCGTTCCCATTCAAAATACGTCACAAAGGAAACTTATTGAATCATTTTTAATCAAAAACTCCAATAATTTTAATAACCAAACAGGAAACCCATTCATAGATAATATTACTAATTTTTATTTGAAAAAGTCTAACAAACTCGGCAATCTCCTTAAACTATTATAAACTATTCATCACTATGAAGAAGCTTCAAGTCCAAACCAAGTAGCCAGATAGAAGAGGAGCCATATTGTGAACTTCGATCTTTCATTCTGTTTAGTTCCTGAAGATGTTTCCCGCAAAGGGGAACGAAAGCTTGAACGTTACCTCAGCTTTTCCTTATTGATAAATTTTGTGATTGAATCTAGAGTTTTTAATTTTATTTTAATGTAACTGTGTGTCAAAAGATTAAAATCATTTAACTATTTTTTGTTTTGCGTCGCCTCCAGGGGTTTTGAAACATTTTAGTATATATATATATATATATATATTATTATATATATATATAATATATATATAAATTGTATATAAACTCTATTATATATATATATATATATATATATATATATATATATATATATAATATATATATATATTATATATCCCGATATTCCATACCCTATATTTCACTAATAATTCAATGAGAAGATATATTTTTTTTCGCCCGAAAATTCCACCGTGATCTTATTTCCAAAACAGTTAATTGGTTTATTCGCTCAGCTACCACAATATATACTAGTATATATATATATTAATATATATAATATATATATATAATATAATATATAATATATATATATATATATATAATATATATATAATATAATATATAATATATATCAGGCCCGGACTGGCTCCCTTTGGGGGTCTCGGCTAAGAGATTGAAAAGGGGTGCCCTTTACGGGGAAATTTAAGAGGTAATAGATATTAAGAATATAAGTTATTTTTGGAAAAATTACTTAGATGATTAAAAAGGCATTATTTACCTATTTTGTTTATTTGAAAATACTTGAGCTAAAAAAAGTAAGCTTTTTTCTTATGTAGCTTTACTTTCACAATTAATATTTATATAATTTTTATATTACGCGCTACCTAAACTAGTTCCTTTTAAGAAAAAATAAGCATAATAATTAATTACGAGTGGTTTATTACTTTAAAATGAGATTGAGTAATATTTTTTGTTTTAGGCCAACAAAATCACACTGTTAAAGATATAATAGTCTAATTCCTACTGCAATACCTCAGTAAATATTTAAAAAAGGACCCAAGTTACAACGGTAATAAAAAAAAACAAGCATATTAAAGAAAAAACAATGTCCTCTTTAATTGTGATTTAATTATTACAAATTGTAGAATATATTTTTATAACAAAAAGAAAAATGTCTACAATACCTTGGCTACAGCAAACTAAGAAGTTAATATGATGTGAAAGGTTGTTATTTAACTAAAAGCTTTTGGCCAGTTTTCACTGCGTCCTGGCCTTACTTCATCAATAATAACATCTTTATCCAAGTTATAAAATAGCGTTTCTTTATACATTCATGAAAAGAAAATTAGACATAAGTCTTGGCTTATAGTAGATCTAAGTCGATTCTTAACTAATTTTAAGTTTAGAAAATACCCTTTTACAGGTGACTTGTGTACAAGGCATGGTTAGCACAAACTTGTAAGCTACATATAGGTTGGTAAACAATTCAGATTGTCGAGAGTTTTTCAAAAACAACAAAAAGCGCGCATTGATAAACACCGAAAACATTGTTTATTTTCAGAGCAGTAACCATAAAGATTTTCGTCTTCTTCAAATTCAGATTCTACATCGCCAAATTCATAGATTTCTTCTGCTCCATTTAGATTGTCTTGTTTTCTTTAAATGTTAGTTTTTTTCAGCCATTGTAAAACTTTCATACTGATCTGCAAACTGTTTCAGCTCTATCAATAACTGACCTCTTTCAGCTTTACAAAGTTTAGGAAATACTACAAGGACTTCCGTAGGAAAAACTATTCAAAGCATTACGATTTCATTAAATTTTCTTTTAGTCTAACTAGTGTAACCAATCTTCTTAAAATTCTTTGTTGCGGACTAAATCTTTCTTCCGCATACTTTTGTCCTGCAATCTAAAACACTGAAAAAGACCAATTTATAGTTTTGAGCAGTTGAGATTCCAGGAGCTTCATCTATTGATTTTTCACCAGGCATTACCTTTTTCTTTGAAGTTCTTATTTCTACATCAATACTGTTATCTTCTAATTTGCTATTAACTGTATTTGCATAATATTTTGCTTTGGAATACAGTGCCTGAAAGTGTTTATCACTCCTTTTATCTCCTACTTGTTGAAGCAGCTTCTTCTACCAAGTTCCAGCTGAAAGAATAGTCATTTTGTTTGCTTTGTAAATATTTTTGAATGGGGAAATATAACAAGAAATGAATCTTATAAAAACAATAGACATTAAAATAGCGTTTCAAATTGGAATTGACTGATTAACTCTTCTTGCTATGAATGAAGGATTTACTGTTCAAAAACTTTCCATTGATATTTCTTTTAAAACGGTAATAAAAATGAATAGTTTCTCTGCGTTTACATTCCTCACTTCTTAAAAATCCCTCATTGATAATTGAAGTAAGAGCTTTATGTTTGCTTCACCAACTTGTGGCTCCTATTTTTTGCAACACATGTTGCATTTTTTCCATGTCAATATGTTTTTCTTTTTGTTTCCCTCTCATTACGGGCCATTCTTTTATGAAGGACGAGTTAGAAAACCAAGCCGATTCTTCCCACAAAATTCAAATAAGTATTTATTGCTAGGAGCAACGTTACTGTGAATCAGCTACTACAAGTTTCAGCAGAACGTGTCCATTTAAAGTGAGTGATAAATAGTATAATAAGATCTTCATTTCCTTTTTGAACTTGCAGCTTGTAGGCTGTTATAAACAACCTTATCATATTGTTAGCTCCGTAATATGAACAAGCAATAATATTTGATGTTGCAAAGCCACCACTTGTGGCTAATTCGGATTTTATAAGCTCGTACAAGCCAATCCAGATGAATCATCGACTACTGTTATTTCTAAAAGTCTG
>JABUQX010096070.1:5000-15000 GCA_015478945.1 Trachelipus rathkii | reverse complement strand
CCTAATTTTTTGAGAACCCTAATTTTTTGAGAACCCTAATTTTTTGACCCAATTTTTTGAGAACCCCAATTTTTACGGCAACCCTGATTTTTGGCCCCCTTTTAAGTACCCCTAATTTTTTGCAACCCTAATTTTTGGCAACCCTTCGAAGAAGGGTTGCGCCAAACGGTTGCGTCAGCAACCGTGCCGTACGTATTGCCCCTGGTTTACGCCCTATTCTTTTCGACCATGGGTCATTTCACCCACGGTAATTTTTTGACCACCCTTTATGGGCTTAGCCCGTTTTTGTATTTCTGCCACACCTACACATGCCCGCGCACACACACACACACACACACCCCACACACACACACACACACACACACACATACATACCTAACCTAACCTAACCTAACCTAACTAACCTAACCTAACCTAACCTAACCTAACCAACCTAACCTAACCTAACCTAACCTAACCTAACCTAACCTAACCTAGCCTAACCTAACCTAACCTAACCTAACCTTACCTAACCTAACCTAACCTAACCTAACCTAACCTAACCTAACCTAACCTAACCTAACCTAACCTAGCCTACACCTACACCTAGCCTCCACCCAGCCTTCACCTAGCCTACACCTACACCTACACTCACAACCTACACCTACACCTACACCTAGACTCCACCCAGACTTCACCTAGCGTACACCTATACCTAGCCTACACGTGTCCCCTACAACTTTGATGTCTTAACCTTGTTTGACCATGATATTTCAGCCTTGACTCTGCCATATACCATGGGTCAATTTTGACCCACGCTAACTTGATGGCTTTGATGGTTCCCAATCACCGTAAGGAGTATCTAGGGGTGTTCTATTAGTGTTCTATGAGTATTCTATGAGTGCCAGGTGAGTGCCAGGTGAGTGCCAAGTGAGTGCCAATGAGTGCCAATGAGTGCCAAGTGAGTGCCAATGAGTGCCAAGTGAGTGCCACATAGTGCCAAGTGAGTGCCACATAGTGCCAACTGAGTGCCACTTTTTTCAAGCCTTTTCTAGCCTCCCCTGAGCCTAGAATAGCCCTAATATGGGTGTCTACCCCTAGGTTATAAGGTATGAGGAATCGATTGGTGTATATTACAAGCTGCTAGGATGCTTCCTACTATGAGTTAGTATTTTTCTACCACTTATAGCCTATATATATATATATATATATATATATATATATATATATATATATATATATATATATATATATATATATATATATATATATATATATATATATATATATATATATATATATATATATATATCACTATGACACTTATACACACATTCACTATGACACTTATAAACACTAGGACACTTATAAGCACTTACACTTGCCATAGACACTTACATTAAACCATATACACTTACATTCACACCCACACGCAGATGCACTTACACTTACACTCACACACTCGATATTTTGATGTCTCAACTCTCGGATGTCCCAACTTTGATGCCCTGCACATAAATGCTCTCAGCATTGATACCAACTTGATGCCTCAGCATTAATGCCTCAGCATTGATGCCTCAATTTGAAGGTTCATCTTTGATGACTCATCTTTGATGAAGTCATCTTTGATACCATCTATATTGATGATTCATCTTTGATGAAATCATCTTTGATGGCTCATCTCTACCCTACATTAAAGAACAGAGTTAATATTACTGCCTCTTCCTTTAGTTCATGTTGTCCACCAGGCGCCGCATGCGCCCTCCGCGTGAAGATCCACGAACCCGCACCCGCAGGTGCGACCTGCGTACAACCGCCCGCCGCGAGCGCCCGCAGGCGCAATATTTCCGCGTACCCGCCCGCCGCGTGCGCCCGCAGGCGCCATATTTCCGCGTTCCCGCCCGCCGCGTGCGCCCGCAGGCGCAATATTCCTGCGGGAATGAAAAATATATATAATATGAGTCATTCATTTTTATTTCATACTTAAACATTTCAAAGAATTTCTTTTCAAATATACTATGAGTCATTCATTTTTATTTCATACTTAAACATTTTTATTAAAAACATTTTCGCGAACATAAAACTGTAACTCATTACAGACCTATTATTTAACACATATATTTATTAACATTATTTTTACTTAATACTTTTTTAATTTATAAATTTTTTAAAAATTGTATGTAAGAAGAAAAAGCCAAAGTGTCTGATATTATATATAATCATTTTATTTTACTACAATTGCACGAATTTTATTAAAAACATATAATTTACACACTCCAAAGGAGTAAATCAGTAAATCAATAGAGGTGTTACCTAACACGGGGGGGGATTAGTATGCTTTTGTTTTACTGCTTTACTGCTTTAACTCTCTGCTTTACTGCTTTAACTCTCTGCTTTACTGCTTTAACTCATGTTTTACTGCTTTAACTCATATGTTTTACTGCTTTAACTCATATATTTATTAACACATACCTAAAGCAGTAAACCAGTAAATCAATAGAGATGTGACCTAACACCAAGGGGGATTAGTATGCTTTTGTTTTACTGCTTTACTGCTTTAACTCATGTTTTACTGCTTTAACTCATGTTTTACTGTTTTAACTCATATGTTTTACTGCTTTAACTCATATATTTATTAACATTACATACCTTAAAGCAGTAAATCAGTAAATCAATAGAGATGTGACCTAACACCAAGGGGGGCTTTAACTTTTTGCTTTACTGCTTTAACTGCTTTAACTCATGTTTACTGCTTTAACTTTCTGCTTTACTGCTTTAACTTTCAAGCTACGCTTTTAAACCTCTCTCTGCTTTACTGTTTTTTAACTTTCTGCTTTTACTGTTTTAACTTTCTTGTTTTTACTGTTTTAAACCTCTTGCCTTTACTGTTTTTAACTCATATATTTATTAACATTAGTTTTCTTTTTATTTTGTTTTTTTACTTTTATTTATTTTATTATTATTTTTATTTATTTTATTATTATTTTTATTATTATTTTATTTTGTCTAACACTCATTCCTTTATCCTCTTTCTTTATCCCTTCATCTTTAATATCTTCTAATTCCTTTATCATCTTATCTTATCTTTAACACCTTTAACTTTATCCTCTTATCCCTCTTATCTTCCTTTTCTTTATCTTACCCTTTAATATCACTTCTCCATCTTTGTCTTAACACTCTCTTTACTTTTATCCTTCTATCCTCTTTATCTCTACTCCTATCATTCCTTAATTCCCTTACACATTCATTCTCTACATTCTCATCATCACACCCCGTATGCCATTTCCACCAATCCACTGTCACACATCTTCATCTTGTTTTAATACTTTTTATTTTTATTCTTTTTATTCTTTTTATTTTATTTTTATTATTTTACTTTTATTATTATTTTATTTTTATTATTTTTATTATTATACTTAGTGTTATTTACTTCATGCCTATTGTTATTATTATTTAGAACACACACTCACACACACACACACACACACACACACACACACACACACACACACACACTTACACTTATACACACATTCACTATGACACTTACATTTACCCATAGACACTTACATTTACACTTATACACACACACAGATTTACTTACACCACACAGATTTACTTACACTCATACAGATTTATTGATACACACATACAGTATTTTTACTTACACACAGATTTACTTACACACACACACAGATTTACTTACACACACACACACACAGATTTACTTACACACACACACACACACACTCACTTACACACCCACACACACACACGCACACTCACTTACACACCCACACACACGCACACTCACTTACACATATAACGTATAATTTATTAAAACATTTTATGTTTTAATTAAACACGTACATTTATATTACTCATTCAAATATAACTAAAATTATTTCAAAGTTTCTTAAAACTTCTATAATAAATCAATCATTATCTTTGAACAAAGAATTTATTATTAACTGTTAATACTTTTTGTTTATAAATTTTATAACTAACAAGTATAAAAATAACAAAATAAGTTCTTCTCTGCTAACATAACATGTATTTTATTAAAATCATTCTAAGTTTTTATTTAAAAATAACAATTATGCACTTACATTTATATTATTCGCTCGATGTTAACTAAAAATATTTCAAAGTTTTTTTAAATAATTCGGATTTTCTTTATTATTATCTATGTACATTGACAATCCACCACGAGAAAACACAACAACCCGCACTCGTTACAGATACGAAACTGACCTCTCTCTGTAAAATGTGTTGAAATAACTACTTTAGGCCTAAATTTGGGATAAACCTTTTTGTACCCCTAGGCGATTTAGGCCTAATTCCAGGTCAAAATATATTTCAAACTGACCTTTTTCTGTAAAATGTGGTGCAATAACTACGTTAGGCCTAAATTTAGGCCTAAATTTAGGATAAGCCTTTTTGTATCACAGGCGGATTTAAGCCTAATACCAGGTCAAAAGGTAATTCCAGTATAGACAAGAATCGAGAATCAATGTTATTATTTTATAAATATATTTAAACTGAAACATGCTGGATCGGTAAGATCCTTTGATCAGGTAAGAAGGAAATGTTTACCTTTCTTGTGAGTGGACGGAGTAATCCTTATCTCTATATGACCTCGTATGTGATTGGTCGAGAATTATTTTATCGCTTTTTGGTTTTAAGGTATGAAAAACATGTTTTTTTCATATCCTGAACCTTACCTCTGATTGGATGAAAATTATATTTGAGCAGGCGGATGTTTTAGACCCAAACTCATTTTAAAATCATACTCGTTTTGGCTGTTAAGCTGTGCACAAGTTCTCTGATTTGTAATAAAAGTGTTCTATTTTCACTAAGTGTATATCATGTTTCACCTTAACAGGTATACCTCAATACAAGACATTGTCCAATGGGAAATCAAGATCCCCGATAGTAGGGTTTCATTCTTATATAAAAGAAAGCCCGATGGATTTGAATTTTTCAAGTGTGCTACCCATTCACCATGTTATAATACCAAGCGTATTTTCGTGAGTCCAAATGAATTACTTTGTATATGTAATCACACTGAAGAGTGGCTTACAGAATACTTTAAACCAAGCTCAGCTTTAAACTGGACCGAAACAGTTATTAGCCTGTGCGAAGAAACCAGCGATAAGCAACTTACTCTATCATTTTATAAACATCAAAACATAATCAGTTTGGAAGTTAGATTATGGGAGAGAAATAATGAAACAACCGTATTTGAACCTACATCATTTGGATTCTACATTTCAGGCCTAATGCAACTGAAATATATGCTAGAGGTACGTAGGCGAATGTTAATGCAGATGAAGAAGACATATGTGTTATCTAATTACGTAACCGTAATTCATTACATGTTATACCAAGAATACCACGCATTTAAGAAAACCCTGATCGATGATCCTACGCACATCATCGATCGCTTCCTAAGTTCTATAGACGTACAAAAATTCATTTATCTACTTAGAAAACAATGGCAGGAAAGTATTTATGCAGGTGACCCAGAATGTAAATATACTATGATATCTGAGCGGGAACTTTTTACGTATGTGTTAACTGAATGTATTAATGAGACACGAAACTATATCATCGATAATGATATAAATGATTGGCATATTTGCAAAGATTTAAAGAATTTTAATATAAAATAGTTATAAACATCATGTGTAAAATGTATGTAGAAGTATTATATTTAATGTTAACCTTATATATAAACCATTGTAAATATATTTAACACGTTTGTATATATTTAATGTTATCCTTATATATATATATCTGTGAATATAGGGGCACTGATATTAGCAGTAGCAGCAGTATAATTAAGAGCCTGAATCTATGTATTTATATGAGCATATATGCCAAATATGCCATATATATATATATATATATATAAATTACTGTAAGATAATGATTATTAAATTTCTAATTATATAGTAAAGTTTTTATTATCCTTATTTTTACTTTCTTAAATAAATATTTACATGTATGTTAAGAGTTTAAATAAACGAAACTTGGGCTCAGGATATGAAAAAACATGTTTTTTCATACCTTAAAACCAAAAAGCGATAAAATAATTCTCGACCAATCACATACGAGGTCATATAGAGATAAGGATTACTCCGTCCACTCACAAGAAAGGTAAACATTTCCTTCTTACCTGTAAAGGATCTTAACGATCCAGCATGTTTCAGTTTGAAATATATTTATAAAAATAATAATAACAATGATTCTTGTCTATACTGGAATTACCTTTTGACCCGGTATTAGGCTTAAATCAGCCTGGGATACAAAAAGGTTTATCCTAAATTTAGGCCTAAATTTAGGCCTAACGTAGTTATTGCACCACATTTTACAGAAAAAGGTCAGTTTGAAATATATTTTGACCTGGAATTAGGCCTAAATCGCCTAGGGGTACAAAAAGGTTTATCCCAAATTTATGGCTAAAGTAGTTATTTCAATCCATTTTACAGAGAGAGGTCAGTTTCGTATCTGTAACGAGTGCGGGTTGTTGTGTTTTCTCGTGTTGGATTGTCAATGTACATAGATAATAATAAAGAAATTCCGAATTATTTAAAAAACTTTGAAATATTTTTAGATAACATCGAGCGAATAATATAAATGTAAGTGCATAATTGTTATTTTTAAATAAAAACTTAGAATGATTTTAATAAAATACATGTTATGTTAGCAGAGAAGAACTTATTTTGTTATTTTTATACTTGTTAGTTATAAAATTTATAAACAAAAAGTATTAACAGTTAATAATAAATTCTTTGTTCAAAGATAATGACTGATTTATTATAGAAGTTTTAAGAAACTTTGAAATAATTTTAGTTATATTTGAATGAGTAATATAAATGTACGTGTTTAATTAAAACATAAAATGTTTTAATAAATTATACGTTATATGTGTAAGTGAGTGTGCGTGTGTGTGGGTGTGTAAGTGAGTGTGTGTGTGTGTGGGTGTGTAAGTGAGTGTGTGTGTGTGTGTGTGTAAGTAAATCTGTGTGTGACTGTAAGTAAATCTGTGTGTGTGTAAGTAAATCTGTGTGTAAGTAAATCTGTATGTGTGTAAGTAAATCTGTGTGGGAGTGTAAGTAAATCGGTGTGAGTGTAAGTAAATCTGTGTGTGTGTGTATGTGTAAATGTAAGTGTCTATGGGTAAATGTAAGTGTCATAGTGAATGTGTGTATAAGTGTAAGTGTGTGTGTGTGTGTGTGTGTGTGTGTGTGTGTGTGTGTGAGTGTGTGTTCTAAATAATAATAACAATAGGCATGAAGTAAATAACACTAAGTATAATAATAAAATAATAAAAAAAATAATAATAAAAGTAAAATAATAAAAATAAAATAAAAAGAATAAAAAGAATAAAAATAAAAAGTATTAAAACAAAATAAAATAATAATAACAATAGGCATGAAGTAAATAACACTAAGTATAATAATAAAAATAATAAAAATAAAATAATAATAAAAGTAAAATAATAAAAATAAAATAAAAAGAATAAAAAGAATAAAAATAAAAAGTATTAAAACAAAATAAAATAATAATAAAAGTAAAATAATAAAAATAAAAATAAAAAGAATAAAAATAAAAAATAATAAAACAAAATAAAATAATAAAAGTAAAATAATAAAATAAAAGAATAAAAGAATAAAAATAAAAAGTATTAAAACAAAATAAAATAATAATAAAAATAATAATAAAATAAATAAAAATAATAATAAAATAAATAAAAAGTATTAAAACAAAATAAAAGAAAACATAATGTTAATAAATATATGAGTTAAAGCAGTAAAACAGAAAGTTAAAACAGTAAAGCAGAAAGTTAAAACAGTAAAGCAGAAAGTTAAAACAGTAGCAGAAAGTTAAAACAGTAAAGTAGTAAGTTAATAAATATGTGAGTTAAAGCAGTAAACATGAGTTAAAGCAGTAAAGCAGTAAAACAAAAGCATACTAATCCCCCCTTGGTGTTAGGTCACATCTCTATTGATTTACTGATTTACTGCTTTAAGGTATGTAATGTTAATAAATATATGAGTTAAAGCAGTAAAACATATGAGTTAAAACAGTAAAACATGAGTTAAAGCAGTAAAACATGAGTTAAAGCAGTAAAGCAGTAAAACAAAAGCATACTAATCCCCCCTTGGTGTTAGGTAACACCTCTATTGATTTACTGATTTACTGCTTTAAGGTATGTAATGTTAATAAATATATGAGTTAAAGCAGTAAAACATATGAGTTAAAGCAGTAAAACATGAGTTAAAGCAGTAAAGCAGAGAGTTAAAGCAGTAAAGCAGAGAGTTAAAGCAGTAAAGCAGTAAAACAAAAGCATACTAATCCCCCCTTGGTGTTAGGTCACATCTCTATTGATTTACTGATTTACTGCTTTAAGGTGTGTAAAGTATATGTTTTTAATAAAATTTCGTACAATTGTAGTAAAATAAAATGATTATATATCAGACACTTTGGCTTTTTCTTCTTACATACAATTTTTAAAAATTTATAAATTAAAAAGTATTAAGTAAAAAGTATTAAGTAAAAATAATGTTAATAAATATTTGTGTTAAATAATAGGTCTGTAATGAGTTACAGTTTTAGGTTCGCGAAAATGTTTTTAATAAAAATGTTTAAGTATGAAATAAATGAATGACTCATAGTATATTTGAAAGAAATTCTTTGAAATGTCAGCGCTGAACAAAAATGAACACCTTCATAATATATATCATCTCAGAGAATG
Organism: Trachelipus rathkii; assembly: GCA_015478945.1. Classification (NCBI taxonomy): domain Eukaryota; kingdom Metazoa; phylum Arthropoda; class Malacostraca; order Isopoda; family Trachelipodidae; genus Trachelipus; species Trachelipus rathkii. Next base: position 6,257 of record JABUQX010096070.1, on the reverse strand, counting down.
CTTTGTGTCGGTATATCGCGGCGGGCGGTAACGCGGAAATATTGCGCCTGCGGGAGCGCCGCGCGCGGCAAGGCGGAGATCTTGTGCCTGATTCGCGCTCGCGCCGGCCGCGAACGTGCGGGGCGCACCGCGGTTGTTCGTGGATTCACGCGAGGGCGCACGGCGCCCTGGTGTTGCAGCTGCGAACCAGGGAAGGCATTTTGGTCATTAACTCTGCTCTCAATGTAGGTAGATACATCAAAGATGATCATCAAAGATGAATTTCATCAAATATAGATTTGTATCAAAGATGACTTCATCAAAGAAAGTCACCGTAAGATGAACCTTCAAAGTTGTGAGGCATCAATGCTTGAGGCATTAATGCTGAGGCAACAAAGTTGGGAGGTATCAATGCGTTGAGGCATTTATGCTAGCAACAAAGCGAAGTACCTAAAGTTAGACATCAAAATATCGAGTGTGTGAGTGTAAGTGTGCACTGCGGTGTGTGGTGGAATGTGCGTGTGGCAGGTTTAATGTGCGTTCATGGCAAGTGTTGCGGCGTCAAGAATTTATAAGTGTCATAGTGAACGTGTGTATAAGAATATAGTGATATATATATAGGTATAGGTGAGAGTATATATATATATATATATATATATATATATATGGTATATATGAGAGTATATATATATATATATATATATATATATATAAATATATATAGGCTATAAGTGGTAGAAAAAACTAAATCATAGTAGGAAGCATCCTAGCAACTTGTAATATACAACTAATCGATTCCTCATACCTTATAACCTAGGGGTAGATACCCATATTAGGGGCTATTCTAGGCTCAGGGAGGCTAGAAAAGGCTTGAAAGTGGCACTCAGTTGGGCACCAAGTGTGGCACTCACTTGGCAATTATACCTAGAATGGCACCATTGGCACTCACTTGGCACTCATTGGCACTCACATGGCACTTGGCACTCACCTGGCACTCACCTGGCACCTGTGAATGGTACTGGGCGAACACTAATAGAATGATCCTCAGTACCTCACGGTGATTGTAACCATCAAGCCATCAAGTTTATGCACCAAAATTGCCGCCAATTCATGGTATATGGTAGGCCAAGGCTGAAATATCATGGTCAAACAAGGCAAAGACATCAAAAAATAGGGCTAAGCACCTAATATAGGTGTACGCTAGGTGAAGTCTGGGTGGAGTCTAGGTGTAGGTGTAGGTGGCTACGGGTGAGCCAGGGTGTAGGTGCAGGCCAGGCG
>JABUQX010096069.1:0-11552 GCA_015478945.1 Trachelipus rathkii | reverse complement strand
GATTGTGCATGTAGGCAAATTTGCCTGAACCCAAAAATAGTAATAAAGAACAATGTCTATTTTATATTATTACTGCAATTAACATTGTAATTGTCTATTTTTCTTAATAAATTCTTTAAAATTAAAAACTTATAAAAGCCTTTTTTATTTTAGTTTCCATTTTTTTTATTTTATGCGTTTATGTTGGGAGGAATAACCTCAAGTCCTCAACTGTCAAAGAGTACGCAAAATAAAAATGCAAATTTACAATTTAAAATAGGAAAATAATTACGTTCAAATATTAACTTTCAAACAAAATAATAATAATAATAATAATAATAATAATAATAATAATAATAATAATAATAATAATAATAATAATAATAATAATAATAATAATAATAATAATAATCTTCTTCTTCTTCTTCTTCTTCTTCTTCTTCTTCTTCTTCTTCTTCTTCTTCTTCTTCTTCTTCTTCTTCTTCTTCTTCTTCTTCTTCTTCTTCTTCTTCTTCTTCTTCTTCTTCTTCTTTTATTTTATTTTTATTATTATTATTATTATTATTATTATTATTATTATTGTGTATATATGTATGTATTTATGTATGTATTATTATTATTATTATTATTATTATTATTATTTTTTTAAAGAAAATTAACTGATTTTACTTTCGTCCTACAGCCAGAGCAACCTGTAGTCATCTTTTCTCTGAATTACTTGCTATCACCATTAACAACTTTACTACTACTACTACTACTACTACTACTACTACTACTACTACTACTTTTACTACTACTAATGCTTCTATTATCAGTTCTGCTGCTGATACTTCTTGTTACGATACCATACTTTCGTATTGTATATATATTTTTCTACCTGAATGGATGTTACTGCGTCCGTGCTTATTTATAAGATTTTGTTCGATTTCTTCGAAAATGAGTTTTTCGTCTTTCAAATGTATTAATTAAAAGGGAAGTGCAAAAATGAGACTTTAAAGATAGATCCATGAATCTCTTCGATTTCTTTTCATTCCAAGACTGATGAGACGGTAAATGCTCTACAGAATCTAACCACCGATTGCAGCAAAGTACTTAACTCAGCCCTGCTCTGACTCTTGATCCACACGCGTATACTACCACTTACAATTAGGAATATAATGAAAATTTTATAGTAATAATATTTTTGATCCACCTCCTGCTCCACCCAAAACTTTTTGATCCCACGTCTCCGTATCTGCATCCCTAATTTTCACACACAGTTCGTGGCCTAAAACATGCAAAGTTAAAAGCATTATTTTGACACTGACTTACCTTCAGAACAACTATATTTATTTTTTAACTTAGTTACTATGAAACATAATGCATTTCCAGAGTTTGGGAGCGAGTTTCCTGATCGGTCGTCATAGAAGTCTCTCCCTTGTGCTGGTAACTACATTATCACCGTGTCTAGGACATCGTCACCATCATCAAAATATTTTCCAGCGAGACGTTCCTAATAAAATTTTGTGTGGATGGCGAGACAAAAAATCCCACTCGAATATCTGCAACAGCTGTGTGACACAAGCTCTGTGCGGACTGCGGACAGGCGTTATCGTGCATAAGGTATTCTCCTCGCGTTAGCATTTTTCGTCATTTGTTTTCGTAATACTAGATGCAATATTTTCAGTTCGTATCAATAAGCAGCAGCGCTATGAGGTGTTCTCGAGGCAGAAAGTCGACGACAAGGGTCTACTTTTTCTCTCAGTAGATTACTGCAACGGTATCATACTAAAGTTTTGAGGAAAAAAGACAAACACACAAACACATACACACAAGAACAAACCGTAGAAATCTGATGAAAAGCTAAAAAGTACCTAACTTGCACTAAAAGCTTTGGAAATCAGTCTGAGCTTATTTGACCAAAATATTTTGGAAACACTTTCTATCTGCATATATATATATATATATATATATATATATATTTCTAATAAATATATATATATATATATATATATATATATATATATATATATATATATATATATATATATATATACTCTTCATATATATATATATATATATATATATATATATATAGATCTACAGTGGCAGCAGTGCTGCTATTTACTTTTTTGCTTGTATAACTCTTGGACCAGCGTTGGAAACTCATGCGCCTAGAAACACGATCTTCTGGAGCTCTGGGAGAACGTTTACAGGCCAAATGGAAGAAGATGCTAGTTTCGTTGAATACTGAAAACCCAACCTGAGAGTATATAACCAAGGCTATCATCATCGGAAACCGGTGCGCCAAGAAATAGTTTTCAATGCTCCAGGATCAAGAGTTTCGAGGACCCAAAGGAAAGAAAGATGGATGCTGGCTCCAACTGACAGGGCCTATCAAAAGAAAGTTCTACCTTAGAGATGGTGAAGATATATATATATATATATATATATATATATATATATATATATATATATATATATATATATATACTCTATATATATATATATATATATATATATATATATATATATATATATATATATATATATATTAAATTATCAGCTGTTTGAGAATGTGAATCCCATTATCTAAATACATAGAGAGAAAATAACTCTTACCCCCTCCTCATTACGCCCTAAGACAAAATTGGCTCTCTTGAATTAAAATAATAATTTATTAAGGAAATAATTATCGAATGACGTTTTTGTACTCTTTTATTATTCCTAAATAAATTTTCTTATTTAATGTATATTTTTGAAAGACATTTGGAAGTGGCAACACTCGACGATGGGGAAGGACGATTTGAAAAGTTTGGCATTAGTCCCATTAAGCTATTGTTTGCTCTCCAAAAGTATTACCTATCTCTCTTTCTTATATATATATATATATATATATATATATATATATATATATATATATATATATATATAATATATATATATATATATATATATATATATATATATATATATATATATATATATATATACTCAAGGCGACAGGGCTAGCAACCCGGCCATTTACTTTTTTTACTTGTATATATAAGATGAACGGATGAACATATGAAGACTTTCTTTCTTCGAATGTATGTTCTAGGTTAATGAAACTAGCAATCCGGTCCCTTTATACTTTTTTTGCAGAACTCCTGGACAGCATTGGAATCTTATGTGCCTAGAAACACGATCATCTGGAGAGCTCTGGGAGAACGAGTTTTGAGGCCAAATGAAGAAGGATGATAGTTCCACTGAAAGGGTGAAACCCTACCTGAGTGTATAGCTCAGGACTGACATCAGAAACCATTGCGCCGAGAAATGTTTTTCTAGGATCAAGAGTTTCTGGGCCAGAAGAAGAAAATGCTGGTCCAACAGACAGGGCGAAAGCCCTACATGGGAGATGGTAAATAATAATATATATATATATATATATATATATATATATATATATATATATATATATATATATATATATATATATATATATATATATATCCGATATTTCGGATCAGAAGTTACTAGAATTTCAAGTTTTTCTACTATTTAGTTAATGACATGGGTTCCATCATTATCAATATATTTCTTCTTCTTTTTAACAATCTTTTTAATGCCATAATTGTTAGTCTTTTGGTTTGAAGGTACAAATTGTAGACTGGGTTATTTCTATTTCATTATTTGAATTACGAACAAGTCCATCAATTGTGTTTGTAAATTCTGGAGGAGGTGGTAATCAGATCCGTAGAATATACAGGGTATGGTAATTTCTTTTTAGCCTAGGTTTTCAATCTTTTCGCTTTTTGATCCTTGCTGTATTGGCTAAGCTTTATCTTCACGAACCTTTCCGATTGATCAGAGAATATCTCTAAGCAGTGTAAAACGTTACAACTGCTGTCAATAGATATCTACTGCATTCGTTTTATTGACTCGTAGAACTCAAAGAGAATAAGACTCACACAATCCTACCAAACACTTAACAAAACTTTCAATAGATGAAGGTTTATTTTGGGCTCTGCTTTAACCTGTTTAATCCCACTAAGCAATTGTGTGCTGTCGCATTTCCATGTAATATAATTTTTTAATATTTCATCATTAGTAAGTAATATATTCAAAAATTGGGAGATGCATTCACGAGAGTAAAGAGATGTGCAGATGTTCATTCCTGTTTAGTAATTGACCTCTGGTAAATTGTTGGAAACCCATTGTACGAGTATAAACTTCTTCTAAGTTGCTGCCGATAACAGTGAATCGTTGAATGGATTTATTTAAGTTTTGGAGTCAATTCAATATTGTCAAACATAAGCAGATCATTGTTAAACTCAACGTGACAACCTCAAAATTCAAAGAGTATTGCTTATCACGTCGATGTGTTTTGGACACAAACATCCTTGTGGGAGGGAGTTACGGCAATAACATAATGTCTCTAATAAAAATTTGGGCTTGTGTTGTGAAGGTGTCAGTTTCGATCCCTAGACAGAATTTCTGTTGAGATGTTTCCATCCTCAATAAAGGGCAAAACTATGTTACTTAAGTTATATATATATATATATATTGCGTGTGAGAGTTTCCAATCTTCAACAAAGGGCAAAAAACTATGTTATAATTAATGAGTAGGTATGTAGTATGATGGGGTATATATATATATAATATATAATATATATAGATATATATATATAATATATATATATATAAGAATATATATATATATATTATATATATATAATATGATATATATATATATATTATAGTATATATATATATTCATAGTAGTCAGTTGATTAAAGCGAGTCTTTTCTCGTTTAAAGATCGTAATTTTCCTCTCGCGTCTTGGCTACCCGAGCGATGGGCACAAAAATTGCCGTCAGTAGCGATAGAATTTATGTAAAACAGTTAACTGATAGTAGAACTTACAAATCTTCAATACCCAGACATCACTACAAAATCATAACACTACGACAACAGAACAAATCTTACTAACTATACAATATCACACACAATTCCCTCGTGCTTCTGCATAGGAGAGGTCGCTCATTTGGCATGCGGACAACCCGTTCTCGGTGGCTAGAATTTCAAAATGAGTTGAGTTGAGCTGAGCTTGCCATCAAGCATAGAAATCTTGTGTTATTAATCCGATTGGTTAGGAATTACATGGAACACAATTTCTCCCGACCAAGACCCTATGCTGTAGGTAACTGAACTCTCAAATTCAGTGGATCGGGGCAACTACTAGCTAATAATTAACTAATTATACCTAACTAACTAACAAAGCTAGACTAAATAATAATTTGGGTAACTATTTATTATTTAATATATTATAGATATATATATATATTAATATATATATATTATTATTAAAGTATATATATATATATATTATATATAATATATATATATATATATATGAGATTTGTCTAAACAAGTGCCTATATTATTATATATATATATATACTATATACTATATATATATATTATATATATATATATATATATATAATATATATTATATATATATATATATAGTATACATGTATATTATATATTAATATATATATTTATATATTATATTATATAATATATAATATTATATATATATAAATATATATAATATATTATATAATATATATATATATATATATATATATATATAATATATATATATATATATATATTATATATATATATATATATATATATATATTATAATTATATTATAGTATATATATATATAATATTTATATATATAATATATATAGTATATTTATAATATATATTACTATATATATATATATATATATATATATATAAATATATATATATATATATACTATAGATATATATATAATATTATATAATTTATAATATATAAAATAATAGATATTTATATATATATATATATATTATATATATATATAAATATAATATATATAGAGTATATATATTATATAATTTTATATACGTATTTTATAAATGAAGTTATGATTTGGTCATTAACCTTAGATGCGTGAATTTTTTTTTTCTGCTAGTTACTCCAGTTGTATAAGTGTCTTATTCGCCCCTTTATAGAATACTGTCTCTATTTGGGTGGATCCGGTTCCACCCTCCTTTGGATAGAGTTGAGCTATGCTTAGAGACTTATAAAACTTGTTCCCATACTTTTTGACTCCTTGACCCGCTTTCTCATGCGACGTGACGTTGGGCCCTAGCTCTTGTCTATTGGTTATAACATACGCAGGTGCTTGAGGAATGATCCTCTCATTCCTCCCCCACTGCGTCGCCCTCATAACACAAGAGGTGCCTTGGTCTCACATGAAAATTGTGTGAATATTGAACACTCAAGGATCACTCGTTGTGGTGCCTCCTTCATTTTAGCCACATCTGTTTTGGGACTCCTTGCCTTCTTCCATTTTCCCTACAATATTCAATCTCCTCTATTTAAGTCACGCGTCTGCAGCTCACCTGAGGGAATTGCATTAGGCAAGGGACAGAGTGGGTCTACTTTCCATTTATTTTAATTTTGTTTTATTTTTATTTTATTTTTGCCCCCTCATTTTGAAAAGGGCCCTGCCCGTGAGTGGTGGTATCGTGTTAAAAAAAAAAAAAAAAAAAAAAAAAAAATTGTTCAAATAAAAATTGAAAATATAAAAAAATTAGTTTTGTATTTCAAAAGCATAAAATATTTCATAATAATAAAATCTTTTCCTTTGTTTCATAATTTGGAATATTCAGATGGCGAGTTCGACCAAGATGACCAAAGATTTCTTTTGAAAATCCACTATCAACATTCCTTAAATTAAGTCTATTTCATTACAGCCACTTTTAAATTAATATTCACATTTATATTATTCAAAGAGAAATTTTTTTTCATCTTTGTTCAGTATTGTTAATAAAACAGTATTTTAAAATTTCTTCTTCTTCTTCTCTTCTTCTTCTTCTTCTTCTTCTTCTTCTTCTTCTTCTTCTTCTTCTTTTTATATATATCTAGTGTGTGAGGTGAGTTAGGTAATTAATATATATATATATTATATAATAGATAGTATATATATAAATATATTATATATATATATATACTATAACACATATATATATATATATATATATATATTATCTATTATATATATATATATATATATATTATATAAATATATATATATAGTATATACTATATAATATTATATAACATATATATTATATAATAATAATATAGTATATATATATATATATATATATATATATATATATTATAATATATATATATATATATCTATATTATATATATATATATATAAATATATATATAACCATATATATATATATATAATATATATATTATATATATTATTATTATTTATATAGTATATTATAATAAATATAATATATATATATATATCATATATATTATATATATTATATAGAGCTGTATCTTTTAACCAAGAAGTATCCGGAACAAAATAAATGAATTTAAGCTGATTGTTTTACAATAGAAAAATAACGATATGATTACAATTAATGAAACATGGTTCAACTTTAAGATCGTGATTTTGTTTCAGAATTTCAAATTAATTGCTATAAATTATATTCAATGATTTTAGAAACAGATAATAAGGAAGGGGGCTTCGTGCGTCTCGGGCGCATATGTCAGCTTGATCTTCGTTATTCTGTGTACCAATAAGAATTAAGCTAATCCCATCACGTAAATCATCGGCCGTCGATGAACCGGAACCCGTGCTAAATAGTAGATGTACTTCTAGCCCCCACACTCATGACTGACACTTGTCTCTGCGTGTCGCGCACGCCGGCGCCGTCAGAATGCAAACTCCGCTGACCTGACCCGCAGACTTTATATTAAAAATATATATCTAATACTCAGCTGGAACTAGCTGATGTTAATGAAATTGATGTAAACATTATTTTGAAAAATCGAATGTAAAATTGCGCTTCATTTGCAAAGTTAGAGTAAGTTAATAGATGTAGCCTTGTAAAAGAATTGAGTCAAAGTCTCAGAAGGGTACACATAATTGTAGGAGACTTTAACTGCCCACATATCGACTATCAATTTAGTTGATGCAGTTCCGGAAGGAAGGCGATTACTAAAATTCTTAGGAGATAATTTCCTTTGTTCAAATAATATGAATTGCCCACACGAAGAAACAATATTTAGACCTAATTTAATAGTGATCACTTGAAACTTTGTAAGAATTTTTGAGGTTATCGAACCCATTGGTAAAAGTGACATAATAACATGATTAAATTTACCATTAATTTGAAAACAAATACACGCACCTACCTGAATTCAAACAGCTCATAGCATGATTTAAATTATCATTCAATATTGAAAACAAAATCACACAACAATGCTTGAAATTTACTCAATTTTAGAACGCCAATTTTAATGACTTAAAAGGACAGTTTATCTGTCTATATTGGCACCACATTTAACAGGAAATGAAGAAGTGGTAACTCTAACAAACGCTTAAGGCAAAGAAAAAATTTTGTTCCGTAAAAATGAAGCTAACTTTACCAAATATCGAAGCCAGATTGTGATGGAATAATGACATTAGGATCTTTAAGTAATAGAAATTTAGAAGCTATATAAACATGGAAATCATCTCTTCAGCGAAAACATAATAGTTACAAAGTTGATCGTTGAAGCTGCAAACGATTAATTAGATAATATAAACGAAACTATGAAAAATTAGTGCTGCTGAAATGTAAAATTAAGCCTAAAAAGTTTTACAAATATGTTAATAACAAAAGTTTCATTAAGGAATCAATTGGACCTTTACTGGAAATTAATGGTAATTTAAAATCAAACAGTGCTGATATGGCAAACAATTTAAATAATTTTTATCCACAGTTTTTACGAAAGAGAATCTAGATACCGTGCCTTACATGAAAGATATAAACGATTTTCATGCGGACACATCTTTAGATTAGCATTTGAATTTCTCGTAAAGAGGAAGTTGCTTTCCAGACTTAATAATTATATTAATAAATAACACTCACGTCCGTGACCAGATGTACATATTCAACTGCATCAAAAACTTTAAAAGACATATTGTAAAACCTTTGACAATGCTTTTCAATAGGTCTTTAAAGGAAAGGAATAATTCCTCATGATTTCAAAATTGCTAAATAACTCCCATTTCAAAAATGAGAGAAGCAAGGTTGCCGCTAATAACTACAGGACCAATTAGCTTGACTTTCTATAGTGTTAAATTTTGAAGCACATCACTAAATAATAGTTAGTTGACATCTTGAAGAATCATTCGATTGCTCAAGAATCCCAACACGGATTTAGAAGAAATAGGATCATTCTTAACAAAATATTTGCTAGATTTTTTAATGTGGTTATTAACGATTTAGATAATTATAAATCCTTCGAGTGTCGTTTACTTAACTTTCAAAATGGATTTGATACCCATCTTAATCAAAAATATTGGAAAAGCCTAGCCGCTCCGGTATTCGTGGAAGAGTTTTAAATTGTATTTAAAAATTGAGTTTTCGGATCGACAACAACGATGTCGTTATCAATGTGTGAATGCTCTTGCATTTGACGAATGTTCCACTAGTTGTTGTGTACCCCAAGCGGATCTTCCCTGGAGTCTAATACTGTTCTATCCATATATTTAATATATTAAGTATGACTAAAGATTTTAGGCATTATTCGAAATTTGCGGATGATACGAACTTGGAATCGCAAAATATGTAGAGAAAATTATCAATTATTCCAAAGCGATTTGAACAAGATTGTAATTGGTCAAAAACATGGCAATGAAATTTTTAATACCGATAAATGTAAGTTATGCATTTTGGAGTAATAACAATGAATATGATTACAAAATAGAAGACACAGATTATCAAAGTTGCAGTGAGGAAAAGGATCTAGATATTAATTGATAAGGATTTAAAGTTTGCGAAACAATGGTGCTAGAGAGCTGTTAAAAGCAATTAAAGCTCTAGATTTTATTCCAGAATCGAACGAAAATCTAAAAAAATAAACTGTCTTTATAACACATTAGTTAGACCTCATCTGAAATACGCAGTGCGTTTTAGGAGGTCCATACCTCAAAAAAGAGATAGAAAAAAATTGAAATAATTCCCGGAATGTGAAGGAAGTCATACGAGAAACGGACTACGTGGAATTAGTATCCTATCTTTAGAGACAAGAAATGAGAGCGAAAAAAATTAATATAAGTTTTCAAACAAGTACTTAAATAAATTTTGACAATACTCGATCTACAGGCGATCGTTAGATATAATTTTAATGAATCTGTAACGCGAACTAATGGGCCGTAAACTTTGTCGATTAAACGATTTTCAAAACAAATATAGAAGAATTTCTACACTTAAGACTGTAATCAAAGAAGTGGATAGTCTTTCTTATGAACAGTGAACTGCGGCAATACTCTTTCAATAAAAAGTTATATAAACACTTTTGGATATTGGTCTCAGTGAACGCAATTCACTCGATTTTACGTTATTCATATACTAGAATTAGTGATATCGTGAATATGTAAAATCAAAACTAGAAAAGAATTGAAATCATTATAGAAATGTTATAAATACATCGTAAAGAATTACGGTTGTAGTGGCTTGCAAAGTATCCATTCTAAGATGGTGAACCATCGATGCACTTTCGCCTTAACCTTAATAAATAGCTTTATGTCACGCATTTACACTTCATTTCCACGCAGCTCCCGCCTGCCCTAGCGACTTTCTGGCACTTAATCGGAGCTATCTGGGTTGCAATTACGTCGCTTTTTTCGCAAACTTCCTAGAAGAATCATGTTTTGTTCCGTGGAGAACGCCTCGCTTCTGCTGAAAAGGTAGGCGCGTTATCACGGATGGGATGAACAGGTTCATTCATCATTCCACTGAGAATCTTTTTCTCCCATAATCATGGTTCGATGGCTCTTTTCATCGTCCATCAAGGCGTGACATTGCCTAAGGCTTGGAAGAACTCTCGTTCTCCTATTACTGTAACTAATTTTCGCTCTGCCGGAACGATTGCTTGAATTATCGACTGGCCAAGATTCTTTCACTAATAAGGAAGCTGTGCTGCCCTTTTCTTGATTCTCCTTTATAAAAATTTCATGCTCTTGCCAAAAACATCTCGAATATAATTCGTAAATCTGCCTCCCCCTCTTATCCGTTCTACGGTTCTATCTACATCCTATCTGAAAAAGGCTAATCTATTTGGTCTTCTTTTTTCATCTATTTCCACCACCCTTGACGATTCCGGCTCCCCTCCTCCTGCTCCATCCCCTCCTCGGTGGTTCCATTGTCTCTACCTGTCGATTACTCATGATCGAGACATGAAGGATACTGAGATCTAATGAACGTCGGAAGGCAGGGCCCAGATTGGCATTTCCACCTCGTGTTCTTGAAGTGAGTGTGTTCTGAGCTGGCCCTGTCCTAGTTCAACTCACCCCTCATGCTTAACACTAACACTTTTCCTCAATCTTGGAAGTGCACATATGTGCAACCTCTTCCAAAAAGGAGTCAATCTGAATCCTTTATTATCACCCTATAGCTCTTACCTGCATTCTACGTTAGAACTCTGTATCTATCCTTAATTCACATATTGGATCATCTAGAAT
>JABUQX010096068.1:0-19904 GCA_015478945.1 Trachelipus rathkii | reverse complement strand
TATATATATATATATATATATTATATATATATATATATATATATATATATATATATATATATATTATATTATATATATATATATATTATATATATATATATATATATTATATATATATATATATATATATATATATATATATATATATATATATATATATATATATATTAAAAGTTTTTTATTCGCAATATATATTACACATATAATTAAATTGATTTTGCTTAAAGCTTTTAAAAACTTTAATCACACAATATTTCATTCCAACTGATTAATCCATTTACCTCCTTTGATTAGTTTCAGGAACGAAATCCTGGTCCATTTCTATCAATCTCTTTACCTAAATCATTTTCTGTAACATCTGTTTTTACCTCCTTTTCATCTTTCACTATTTCAATCTGTGTTTCATTTTTAATATTATTATTTTTCAAATCATTCGGTGTTACTCTTTGTAGAAACTTAGAATTTCTCGAAGTTGAGAATTAGTGGGACTTTTTTGAACAGTTTCATTAAAGTTCTTAATGTGTGACCTGAAGCTCTTTGTTCCTACGACGAAGAGACCAAAACGCCGCCAGAACTGAGATCTCATTTTATCTTCTTTCTCCTCAAAATGACTCCAAGAAGAGTCATCTCAAAGCGCTTCTCCACTCAGTTCAAGACCCAACGTCCGCAGAGAGGAACGAACATAAGTGTACCTCTGAGGCTTCAATTTTTACTATGTTTCCTCAGCAGATTTGAAAAAGAATATATATATATTATATATATATATATATATAGATACATTTGGAAAAAGTGAATATCTATTTGTATTAGTATTTTTTAATACTGTCTATATAAAATATTAAGTTATTATTATTATTATAAACACATATATTATATATATATATATATATATATTATGTTATTATATATTATATATTATTATTATATATTATTATATATATTATTATTATTATTATTTATATGTATTATATGAATATTTTAAGAAAAATGGAGATTTTAATATATGCATATATATAAAAGCATATATAGGTTTGAGAGATTTGTGCATGTATATATATATTATTATATATATATATATATTATATATATATATATATATATATATATATATATATATTTATATATGTATATATATATATATATATATATATATATATATATATATATATATATATATATATTATATATATATATATAGATAGATAGATAGATAGATAGATAGATAGATAGATAGATAGATAGATAGATAGATAGATAGATAGATAGATAGATAGATAGATAGATAAATACAGATGGAAAGAAAGATACCGAGAGAGAAAGAACAGGGAGAGAAAAATAGATAGAGAGATAGATAGATAGATAGATAGATAGATAAATAGGATAGATAGATAGATAGATAGATAGATAGATGATAGATTAGATAAATAGGTAGATAGATAAAAAGATAGATAGATAGATAGGATAGATAGATAGATAGATAGATAGATAGATAGATAGATAGATAGATAGATAGTGATAGATAGATACTTAAATAATTAATACATTTGAATGATTTTAAAAAGGGAAGACAATTGCAAAAGGACTTACCAAAAATTGTAAGCAACCAAAGCTACAAAGGAGAAATATAAACATCTTTATGGCCATTTATTTATTTATTATTTATTTATTTATTTTTTTATTTATTAATATTTATTATGATTTCTCCTGATGTTATAGTGTATTTTTGAATTGAGGCCGTTGTGATGTGAATTGTTATATATATATATATATATATATATATATATATATATATATATATATATAAGGTGATATATATATATTATATATATATATATATATATATATATATATATACATATATTATTATTATATATATTATACATATTATTATTATTTTTCTTGTTTTATCTCTCTTTGTAAATGTACCTCTCTTATATTTTTATTAGCTTATTCTTAATATTATTATATATATATATTTATTATTATTATTATTATATATATTATTATTATTATTATTATTATATTATATTATATTATTATTATTATATATATAGAAGCATATATATATATATATACATATATATATATATATTATTATTATTATTACATATATATTATTATTAATATATTATATATATATATATATTATATATACATATATATATATATATATATATATATATATATATATATATATATATATATATATATATATTATTATTATATTATTATTATGTATATACACTGCATATAAATCACTCAACATGAAAAAGGGCTACGACCTGAATTGATATTTGGCAGTGAAAAGTGAGGAAAAATCAGTAAGAGAGAAGAGCAAAGAACGTGATCAGCTTTCATTACACACAAAGAAAAAAAAATAAAAAATAAAAATAAAAAAATAAAAAATAAAAGCTAATTCTTTAAGAGCATATCGGACAAGAGTTAAATTTATAAAGACTGAAAATAGAAAGAAAATTGGAGTTATTTATTTCAATTATAATTTAGTTTATTTTCCTATAAATGGATGAAAATAAATATTATTAATGATATATATGGTGTTGGTGGTAGGTTTCTGAATGGAATTAAAATTATGAATGTTAATATAGATGCGTATGTAAGAGTAAATTGATGCTTAATATTAATAGCTGAGTGAGGCAGGTAATGTGCTATGTTTCCATAGCTCTTTAATGTGTCCGTGGGTGATATGATGAAAGAATTTGAGGAAGGGTGGAAGGGGAGGATGTTTGTCAAATGAACAATGATAGAGCGTCGTGTGCGAAAATATTATTCGCATATGATTTGGTTTTGTGCGGTGAATCTGAGATAGGTTTGAGAAGATTGATTGAGTGATTTGGCGGGATGTCTAAACGGAGCGGTTTGAAATTAAATGTAGAGAAGTGCAAGTTGAGTGTGGTTGGTGAGAAGAATCCGCAGTGTGAAATCAAGCTAAATGGTTGACAACTGGAACAAGCATCGAGTTTAAATATTTAAGTTATATGTTGAATGAAAAGAAAATTAATGATGCTGAGTGTAGTAGGAAAATTGCGAGTGGTAGGGTGGTGGCTGGTGCAAATTAATTTTTGTTGAATGCAATGGGATAAGTCTTGAGCATGATAGAGTTCTGTATGAGGGTATGTTGTTGCCTGTGTTAATGTATAGTAGTGAAACTATAGTGTGAAAAGAGGTTTAGATCTAATGTAGAGTATGTCCAGATGGAAAATCTTAAGGGTGTGTTAGTTGCGAAAAGAATTGATAAAATGGATACTGAGTTTATTAGGGAGTTGTTTGGTGTGAAGAAAAGAATAAATGATAGTGTATTAAAGTGCTTTGTTCATTTTTAAAGGATGTATAGTTAAGAGGTTATATAACGGTGTGTGTGCTGGGGAGCGACCGGCTGGAAGATCTAAGAAAAAGTGGATTGAGTCAGTAAATGAGTGTCTCAATTAAAGTAGTGTGAATTTAGCAAAGGCAAGAAAATGCTGCATAATTGGAGTAAATGGTGTAGTTTTACGATAGGTATGATTGTGGGCCTGGCTAAGAGAATGAAAGCTAGCATTGACAAGATACCACAGTGGGGTTCTGTCGCGGGGTTCTGAAGTTCTAGGGTGGATTTTGGCAGCGGCGGATTACACTAAAGGGTATGAGGGGAAGGTATAGGAGAACTTTCATTTCGACTTAGGTCATATTCTTCTACTTAGCAATTTTGTTTTCAGTGTATGCTGTGCACCCCATCTCCAATCGGCTTGGATCCAAGAGGAGGATAAAGAAAAAAAGAAAGTTTATTCAACAACAGGGAAAAATAAATAAATAAATAAAAGATACATTGAGAAAAGTTTAAAATAAAATTTTTTACTTAGTTTTCAGTCCATTTATTTCAATAATATTAAGGACCTTGTTTAGCTGATATGACACGTATTCTTTTCTTACTAGTTCGTTAGAAATTTAAGTTAATATTAAATTTCAGTGGTAAAACATTGCTATAAAAGATTCTGTATATAAAAAATTATTAATAGACTACTAAAAAATAAAAAAAATATTTTACAATTTCAAATCCAAGAATCTTACTTTTTACCACCAATTTTTTAACCTTTACCAAAAAAACCAACAACCCACAATAGAATTTTAACTTTACCCACCTTCACCCCGGCAGGGGGAATTTTTTTTTTTTTACTTTAAAAAACTCCCCCCCAAACCACCCCACACCCAAATTTTTTAACCCTTTTTTAAAACAAAAAAAACACACCCAAACAGATTCTTTACTTACCCCCCAAATTCCCACCAAAAACCAAGGATTAAAAAAAACTTTAAACCTTTTTTCCGAAAAAAAAAAAAAAAAATTTAACCCTTTTTTTTTACTTTTCACAACTAAGACAAAGATTTTTTAACTTTTTTGTTAACAAAAACTTTTCCCAACCCCACCCAGGGGATTTTACTTTAAACAGTTTTTTACTTTACCCAACCCACCACAACCACCCCCACCCCACCCAACAACCCCCACCCAAAACAAAACACCACCCAAACCAACCCACCCAAAAAACCAAACCCACACCCAACCACCCCCAAACCCCACAAACCCAACACCCCCACAAACCCCCCACCCCAAACCAACCCAAACCACAAAAACCCACCCCCACCACCCACCAACCAACCCCCACAAGCCAAACCCACCAAAAAACCCAAAATATTTTTTTTGGATTTAATTTCCCGGGGGCCTTTGGGGGGACCCCTTTTTGCAAAGGGGGGATTACATTGGGTTCATTTTGGGGAACCCCAACCCGCTAACTTGGGAATTGGGTTTTTTTGATGTTGGGGTGTTTCCCCAAAAATTCAAAAAAAACCGCGTTAAAAAGAAGTAATTTCTTTAAGTTTTGGATGTTTTTCGATTTAGTTGTTTCGTATTGTTTATTTTCTATTTTTTTGAAGGGGTATTTTAGAATGAAGGTGGCCTTTGGGGTGAAGTTGGCCCAGGTGGGAAAGTTTTTGCCCAAAGGTTGAGCGAGAGTTGCCCCCAATGAAGTGGCCAATGATCCCCAATACGTGAAGTTTGGCCAAAAAGTTGAAAGTTGCAAAACCCATTAGGCCCCCCAAAAACCTTTTTTGCACATAGTACCCCAAAAAACACTTGAGGTATTTGTCCCACTTTTTTTTAAGGGCCCTTTTCTTTAGCCTTCCCCGAAAGGCCTAGGGGAAAATAGGCCCCCCTTTAAATATTTTTAAGGGTGGGGTTTTCTTAAACCCCCACTTTGTTATTTTTAAGGTTATGAGGGATTTTTTGGGGGATTGGTTGTATAAATTAAAAACAAAGGCTGCTAGGCGGGAATACTTTTTCTTTTACCATAGGTTGAGGTATTTTTATTGTTTTTCTAAACCCTATATATATATAATTTGAAATTTCTGCCACTTTTTGGGGGGGGGGGGGAAAACCCACAATGGGGGGAACCCAAAAAAAAAAACTTATAAAAAGGCAACTTTAACCACCTTTTTTTTTTTCCTTCCATAGACATTAAACCACTAAAAACCCCCAATTTTTAACCCAACTTTTTACAAACCCTTTTTTACCCCCCAAAAACCCTTCCACCCCAAACCCCCACTTTTTTTTTATTTTATTTTTTTTTTTAAAAACTTAATTTTAAAACTTTTTTCTTAAATATAAAATTGGTTTAAAATCGTCATTCTAAAGGAAGGAAAAAACCCCAAAAGTGTTTTCAGTTTTGGTCCTGATATTTATTTTGTTAAATTCCATTTTTAAAATTTTATTTTAAACCAAAAATTTTATATGCATTGGCGTTAAAAAACCACCTAAAAAAAACCCAAATATTAACGACTCCGGCAGTTTTAAAATTTTTTTTTTCAAGGTAAATTTTCAAATAGGGTTGTTTTTAACCTAAACAACTGTGGTGGGGTGGTTGCTTTTTTTGGTTTTTTTTACTTGGTTTTTTTAACTTTTGCTTTTTAAAATTCAATTTTGTTTTTTTTTGACGGGGGCTTTTAACTGTTTTTCCGATGGGGTTTTTTTACTGCTATTTAAAAAACTTATTATTGTTTTTTTAAAAACTGTTTTTTAAATTTTTAACTCATTAATTTTAATTTTTTTACATTAAAACCATTACCATAAAAGCAAGGGGTAAAAATTCCAGTAATGTTTTTTCAATTTTAGAAGGTGGTTATTTTTTATAGGTATTAATATAATTGGTGTTTTTGGGGCTTGTTTTTTTTTTACCTGGTTTTACTTGGGCTGGCTTTTTAAAACGCCATTGGGGTGTTTTTACCTGCTAACTATTTGCTTTTTTAACTGTTTTTTAAACTTCCCTTTTCTTTTTGCCTTTTTCTTTACTTGGGCTTTTTAAAACTCAAAACTGCCTTTTACTTTGGGGCATTGTAAACATTTCTACAAACATTTTAAAACAATACCTTTTAAAACACAATTAAATCAGTTAATTTTTTTCAAATTTTTAAGGGAGGGGGTGGTTTTTACCCCCTGGGGGCCAAAACAAAAGGGGGTGGGGGATTAAAGTATTTGGGGCTTTTGTTTTAAAACTTTGGCTTTTTACTTGGCTTTTTTTTTAACTTTTCTTGCGTGCGCTTTACAATTTTTTTGACTGCTAAACTTTTTGGTATTTTTTTCTTGGCTTTTTTTACTGTTTTTTTAACTTCCTGCTTTTGTTTTTTAAACTTAACTTTTTAACCCTTTTTTTTCTGTTTAATTTTTTTAAAACTTTTTCAATATATTTTTTATAAAAACCATTTATTGTTTTTTATTTGTTTAAATAAGAATAAAAATTTTTTTTTTTTATTTTTTTTATTAATTTTTTTTTTTTATGTAATTGCTTATTTCTTTTTTCTGTGTAAATTTTTAATTTATCCACAAGTTAAATTTTTTTAATTTTATCCTTTTTTTTATTACCTCTTTTTATCGACTTTATTTTTTAATTTTTTTATTTATTTAATTTAAAAACTTAGTGTTATTTACTTTTTCCATTGCCCTAATTGTAAATTGTTTATTATTTTAGGAACCAACAACCATACCAAACAAACACCACCCCAAACCCCCAAACCAACCAAAAACCCAGGTCACCAAACCAAAAAGATTTTTCAATTTGATTACTTTTCCTTCACACAAGGGATTTACCACAAACCCACGGCAGGAATATACTTTTTACAACCTTTTTTTTTCCCCACCACAAACCCCGGATTTTTACTTTTGCCAAACCACAAACACAAAACCAACCCAACCCCCCCCAACCCAAACCACAAACCACCAAACCACTGCAATTCACCAAACCCACCCCCCCCAACAAAACCCCCAAAAACCCCAAAACCAAACCCAAAAAAAAACCCAAAAAAAAAACCCCACCAAACCAACCAAAACAACACCCTTTTTTCAAAAAATTTCACTTAAATTTGTAGTGAACGGTAATTTAAAAATTAAATTGTTAACTTTTTATTTTATAAAAAAATAAACCAGGTACTTTAATTATTTTTTTTTAACTTTTCATTCAAAATATAAATAAAAAAAATTTAATTCAAGGAGTTTCTTTTAAATTTTTTTTTTTTTTAATTTCATCTTTTGCAAAATTCCAAAAAAGAAAAAAATGTGGGAAACAAAAAAGGGGGGAATTTATTAATTTTTTACTGGTTAAATAACTTTTGTTTAAAATTTTTTATAACTATCCAAATGTTTTGTAAAAAAAATTAAAAAAATTTTTAACTTAAGTTTTAAAAATTAAATTAAAAAAAACTTTTTATTTTTTTTTTACCCCGGTTGTTATTTCCTTTTAAATCAGTTTAAATTTTTCCAAGTTTTAAGTTTTTTTTTTTTCAGGCCCGCCTAGAGAGGCCCACCCCCCCCTTTAAAGAGACACGAGTCTCTTTATATTACCGACGTTTTTTTTTGTTTTTTCTATTGTGGAAAAAGGGGAGATATATAGAAGAACCTCGGGTCGAGTGATCGGTTATCACCAAGAGTAGTAAAGTCCCTTTTTACGCAAGTGGTCCTTGGATATGGCAAGACGAGGCTAAAGAGAGCAATGTATAAAAGAAAAAGAAAAGAAAAAAGGAATTGAGATAAAGAAGGATCTAACATAAGGGGGCGAAGTGATAGAGCAACGAGCCAAGTCGGCAACTAAAATATTTATCAAATGGTGCTTAGAGAATAAGAAAGAGGGGAGAAAAATAAAAACAAAAAAAAAAGCAACAATCGGGATCTGGGGTTATATTGCAGTGATATATTAAACAAGAACAAGAGCCAAATTTTTTCTTTCTAAAAAGTTAATAATAATTTAACTAAGAAGACTCTAAAAAGATGAGAAGAAAATTAAAGAAGAAGAAATAACATAGTAAGAAATTGAGAATACGCCAGAAACACAAGAGACGATGATAGAAGAAAAGAAAAAAGACCAGATTAAAAAAAATTGAATAGTAACTCCCGAAAAAGTGGAAACTAAAGAAAAAGAAAAAAGTAAAATATATTCCCAAAAAGGAGAAGCAGTTATAAGAAAAAATATATTTTCCAAAAAGAAGGTTCTATTTTCTTGAATATAATCCCCAATATAAAAATTATTTTGGATCCAGGGAAGCATTCCATACTTCTGTCTAGCACGATTTTAGCCAATAGTCAAAATCAAAAGCCATACACGCAGAAACAACAAAAAACACACAAAAAACAAATAAAGGAAAAAAAATAAACCCCCCCCAGTGCACAACTTCTACATGTATTTTTACCCAGTGATACGGAAAAAAAACATGGGGAGAAAATACGCACACTTTTGATTTTTCTTGTTTTAAAAAAGAAAGAAAGAAATTTGGTATTGTATGGATATTATTATGATCATTACTGTTCACCCATTATATTTTGTTTATTTCTTCACGAGAGAGGGGGAGAGAGAGAGTAAGGGAGGCAGAAGAAAATAGAATTTTTTCGATATATAGGGGGGGCCCTAAAATTTGATATTTAGACCCCCAGGGGATTTGTTATTATTTCAGAAAGAGAGAGAAATGAAAAAGTATATAAAATTTTGTTCCAATAGTTGACTGAAATAAAGCATTAGAGGAGGAAGAGTTCGAGAACATTCGACCCTTTTTTTCTGTGTTAAAAGAATAAAATTTTTGGATTGAGATGTAGAGTAGACAAGAATAAAACTTTCTAAGACGAGTTAGGGGGTAGCCACTCAGATTAAATAAGAGAATATATTTTGTTATAGAGGGCCTGAAAAGAGATTGATAGAAGGGGAATTAAGAAGCAAACCATAAAAAGCCCCGCTTGACTATCTACTTCTTCTTACCAAGAAGGGCCGGGGACCAGAGTCGCTGCGCAAACCGCGTGGCCATCAGAGCTCCAAAAACTCCAAAAAACCATATAGTTGTCACCTGCCAAAATAAACGCCAAGAAAGAGGTAGGTATTCTCTCTCCAACGCGCGTCCAAGTAGTCAGTCCTTAATGTTTCCCATCACGAGTAATCGACTACTAAGGAGACCATGCAACACAGCAGCATCCTATTCGTGTTATCTTGATATTTATTAATAACCTCCCTAGCTCTCACACACTAATATAGAAAAATTCTCTCAAGGAGACTATTATACTACTAGCTTCTCAAGCCTTAACTTCTCTCCACAAAAAATAGTAGAAGCAAAAAAGCAACGTTCTAGAACGTTCTCATTGGGGCGACACACGCCTGTCAGCGAGGTCAAGTCATACATGACTTTGAATTCCAGTCAGGAAGAGTTACCTCAAGGCTTCCACCATTTCTAAATAAAGAACAAGACAGCTCGAAACGGCCATCCAAAAATAAGAAACGGAACCAGAAAGAGCTATCTCTTCTGGCGCTTGTAGGATTCAGAGCTGACCCCGGGCCTGGATTAGACACTCTAGTTTAAAATACCTAAAGAAATAAAGTTAGGGTTCGCTGGCGCTGTCAGTGTTTTCGCTCAGTGCACGTGGTTGATTGCACACATGCGGATTACTCACGTGCGAAATGTCACACAAAATGCCAAATAAAACAGAGCGCACACACTAGCTCAATGCAACAGGTGATGAGGTTGCGCAGGGCGTGCTGTAATAAGATGATTTATATTTCCGTTGTCAGTAAACATGCTCAGCCACGCCTGTTATAAACGCTTAAAAGTTGTATCCTCTGAAAAAGGTGTGTATGATTCAGTAGGAAAGCTGTGTCGCCAAGAAGATTTAAATTTTTATATATCTATAGTAGGGAAACTAAAAGTATTTTTAAATATAATTTTATTTTAAAAATCATTTTATTTATAGATTTTTTTAATGTTAACATTTTTTAGTAATTTTTTTTAGTGATTACGTATATATTATTTGTATATATTATTTATTATTGTTATATTATAATAATTTATATATATTATTTAACCTATTTATTAATTATAAAATTACCAAAAATATAATATAAAGACAGAATTTTATTATATATCAAAATCCAATTCTAATCCCTTCCTTTTCTAATATCAATAGAATTAATCCCATCATCATCTTCGACCGAACCTTCTCTATATTAGTCCTTAAAAAACCTTTTGTTGTAAATGCTATTATCAAAATTATATATTAAATTTAATTCTTTCATCCTTTTAATTGATTTTATATAATAAATATAATAACTGTAAAATATAAATATAAATTTTGCTATTCTATGTGAGATACTTCCATATACTTTTTGACCTGTTGAATTACTTTTAAGCGTGTTTATTTTATTTTTTTTATTCAAAAATGAATTTATTTTCATCTAATTTAGTTACTTTTTATTATTATTAACGGTATACATTGCATAATATTTATACTTCATTATCAAATAACATCCTATAATTGTTATTATCTTGCTTTAAAAAAAGAAATCCTATTATGTACATATTATTTATTAATATCTTGTTATATATCTGATAATAATAAATGTTATTAATATTTATAATAATATGAAAAAATTAAAGAAATGTTAAAAGTTTATACCTTAAAAAAAAAATAAAAAATCACTATCAAATTTATTTTTCAACTTCTTCTTTACATTAAAGTAATTTTTAATATTATCTGAAATAATTAAATATTAAAACAACAAAATATTATAATGTTCCCTAAAAAACTGTGCAAAGTTGACTATATTCATAGCAAAATACTCATTAATATAATTATATATTTATTATAGAATATATATATTATATCACATATATATTATATTTTATTTCATATATAAATCTAAAATAGAAATTACCTATATAAATATCTCCCTTATATATCATATACAATTTATATATTATAATTAATATTTAATATATAATAATATATAATATACTACAATATTCAAATAATATATATTATTTATATATTATTCATTTATAATATATTTATATATTATGGCCAGCCTTATACTCATGCAATATATGGGATGATTGAAAAATTCCGTCCCCTCTAAATAACTACCCGCCTCTCACAATCTACTTTTTATTGGGAAACGTGAAGCCTATGTATAAAAGCGCCCAGTACTTTAAACATCAGCAACGCAGATATCCAGTCGGTATATCCCTGATTGTAAGCAGCTAAAAAATCGTCTGACTCCACTTCATTATCATAGCCTAATTTAAATGAATAATCAGAGCATTCCCACTCCCTCAGCTGGATCACTACGGCAAACTCCGCTGCTCATTAACAGAAAAACCAGACCTAAAAGCCACTAGGCCATCAACACCCCGTCCCAAAACAGACGCTTCAACCTAGTTTAAAAACCCGTTTCCATCCCCATTAATTCTGTATACTCAAAAGTCTGCTCCCCTATTTAAATGATAATGAGTTCTAAAGGAGATTTTATTCTCCCATCTTCATTAATGTCCTAGCGCACCACTCACACGAGATTTCTACCTCTTCACAGGGATTCGAACACTGGACACTGCTCTGCTCTCCGACTTACGACCCACCCGCGGCGCTCTCATCCCCACCAACCGCATCCACGTCCGCAAAATAAGAGATGCCCTCAACGTGGGGCCCCAGCTGTTAACAGCACCGGTATTCTACAAATCCGCGAGAATTGCTCTAGTCACTCCAGAAGCCTGCCCCATCATTTATAAAAATGAATGTAGCATCAAATGTATTTTACTCTTCACACCCGGGATGTGCAACACGGACCTCCCGGTGTGCTTGATTTAACCATACCCCGGACGTTTTAGGCGGCAGCCACCAAGCCCACTGCCAGAGCCGGGGTCCCCCAAAGATTAGTAAACGCTTTCAAGCGTTTAGTTTTTTAAAGTCACCCTCTCTCATCCCAAAATTGGCGACACGCCACACAGCGCCCCCCCCACTATGATAGGCTATTAGGCCGTATAATAAAAGAATATAATATAATATATTATTTAGTAATAATTACCCTATATATGAGGTATACTACCTACTATATATATAATATAATATATATATATATAATATATATAAATATATAAATAAATATATATAATAATATATATATAAAATATATATAATATATATATATAATTAAATATATAACTATAATAATAAATATATAGCTAATATAATATATCATATATATATATATAATAATAATATAGATTATTATATATAATATATAATATAAAATAAAAATATAAATATAATATTATATATCAATAAAATATAATATATATATATATTAAAAATATAATATAATATATATATATAAATAATAACAGTTTATCTTAGAGAAAGTAACAATATACTATAAAGGTGAACAGCTTTAACAGTCCATCAGAAACCGGTGATCAAAATATGAAGCATACAAAACTAATTCAAATAGAGAAAAGTAACTTTGTTTCATCAAATACAATTAACTACTGAAAAATAAAGAACTCAATGAAAATTTATTTTTTTCTCTTAAATTTTGACCAATCTATGAAAACTTGCCGTCAATAAGAGAAGGAAGTGTTTTTCAACTCAAACTTTACCACCAGTCTATTATAAGCAGGACCTTAAGTTTTCTATTGAGCAGTTCTTTCGTTGTAGTGAACTCACTCGTCCTTCACCATCATCCATTCACTCATTGACGCGCTCTTCTCAACCAACAACAACAGTATCACACATCACTTTTTATCTCCCTACAACACTCAACTACAACTAATTTCCCCTATAACCCCCTACACTATCCCTTATCTCCCTTACCCTTGACTAATCCAAGCGCGCGAGCTACCCTAAACTCGCGCTCTCCCCAATCCTCTCTCGAACTATACCCTACATAAACGCTTAAATGTACACAACCTTCCAAAATCCACCAAATCAGGATACTAGCAAACCCATTTTGAATCAAACTTCACCCTACAAATTAAATGTACTCATGCCTGACAGAATTACCAATTCATTCAACCTCTCAAACTCTACCCCATACCTTCTCCTTACCAAAATGACCTACATAACCAGAAATACCTAATTCCCCTATCTATGCACATCAAAATCCCAACACACTTCACATCACCTCTTAACATATAACTGCCAAATTATCGACAAGAAAGTTTCCGAAAAGTGTTCCCCTACACAACACTCTAACCTTTTCTTTTCGTCCTACATCTTCCCAAACACATTTTCTTTCGTAAAAAAGCAACCAATCCCACTTCATCTATTCTAGCCAGCATCTCACCACCACTAATAACTATAATACTATATATCAAAATAATATATAATATAATATAAGAATATATATATAAAACCCCATAATCATAATTATATTTATATAAAGAACTACTATACCCCCTAACTATTATTTCATCTAAAATACCTCCATCACTATATATACTACTACAATATAATAAATTATATAATATGTAACCGTATATATTATTATACAAGGTGGAGCTATCCAGAAGGCTCAGTGGCTCCAGGTATCTCCCCTCCGAACTTTTCTCACAATAAACAGTTTTTTGTAAGATAATATCTTTTAAAATAATATAAAAGTGAGAAGGTTTTTAAATTAATTTTAAATATTTAATTTTCTTTCGTGTAATGAACTAAATCATCGTAATCTCTTCATTCCAATATTCTTGTAGCCATTCGAGAAAATGCAACCTGGCATACATTTTATAGAATGGTGTTTTCAGCAGATTTTATTATTCAAATGACTTATTTCCTGCTACCGCGATAATCAGACTACTTAATTTTGATCCGCTTATTTTGTAGTATTTAATTTCAAGCAGAGAATTTAATATTAACATATATTCCAAAAATTAACAGATACTTTCAAAACAGGGTCCACTTCCGAACCCCACAAGCTTATTATTTACATCCATTTATATACCATTTTTGAGATATATATTACAATTAGAATGATAGTTATATATTTTAGTATCATTAAAGGTAAATTATTTCTTCTTGTCATTTGTTATTACTCGAACAGTGTGTAATTGTCATATGAAAGATAACAAAGCACGTGCAAACATTAACAAGAAAAGACTATCGCAACCACCTGAATAGAGAGAATTTAGTTAAAAAGCAGCAAATAGAGGAAATCTATGGTAGAGAAATTGCATCCACATCAACATACAAATATCCAAAAAACAAAAATAAGACGCGCACTAAAATTATCATATGTATACGAACAGATCACACATTTCCCAAACTATTTACCTCCTTGTACTGCACCACCAATACTACACACTTCTACCGCTCGTCAACCTCTACTGCTCAAAGCTAGAAAGAAGCCCTTCTCTCAACACCCATCAACGCACAGTTCAATGAAAAAAAGAGCCGCTCTGAGAAACACCTTACTGATGGAAGCCATGATAAGACAACTACTGCGCACGTTCGCCCTCTCTACAAATCAAAAAAATATGTGACAAAAAAACGACACAATGTATTATCTCGGATTATGCTCACTCTCATGCCCGGCGATCTTAAAGTTACCGACCAGTAAGATGATTTTCAGCAATTATATAAAATTGATTCCCATTTTCTTGGAAGTTAATTATTGTTGCCTTCCACTTACACCTAATAATAATACCTATCACACTACTTAACTACTACCTAATATAATACACACCAATAATAAAAACATTTTACTCCATTCGGAAACACGTATCATCATATAAACCATAATAAAAAAAATAATTATATAAAAAAACTACCTTATATACCAATAAAATTATAATTTTTATTCCTGCCATAAAGAATAACATAGTTTTACATAAGGATAGTTTTTTTTTTTATGAAAGGTACCCTTTTTCTTCTGTCCTCTTCGAAAATATTAATTTATTCATTTATCATATCTCCACTATATATTAAATATTAATAATCTAATCAACATATAATCTTCTATGATTGGTTATTAGATTATATTTTTATATTAATGTTATATATAGCAATATATTAGTATTTATATTTTATTTATTAATATAAAAAAACTTTATTCTCATATACTATATATATAGTAGTAGTAGTTATAGTACTATTATTTTATAAGTTATATTAAATATTTAATTTATACTTATTAATATATATATATAGATAATGATATCATGGCGTAGTTAAAGATAGGCGAGTAAATAAATTAATAATAGTTTTCCTCACGACTTAATAGAAAAAATTCTAAACAAAAGCCTTAGATTAAGGACAAAAAACTACTTGTGAACTTTCTCTTTAGTAAAGCAACATCCGAAAGGAAATAACTACAAAATCTTCAAAAAAAAATATAAAAACCAAAAATGTATGCGGTCTTTAATGCATTATTGCTCACAGAAAGCTGATTTAAATTCAAATAAAAAAACCCCCACCCCTACAACATAGCGCGTAGCGCC
This sequence comes from Trachelipus rathkii, assembly GCA_015478945.1. NCBI lineage: Eukaryota > Metazoa > Arthropoda > Malacostraca > Isopoda > Trachelipodidae > Trachelipus > Trachelipus rathkii. Next base: position 4,130 of record JABUQX010096068.1, on the reverse strand, counting down.
CGACATAAAAGACTATCCTATACCTTCTGAAATACCCCTAAAGCACCGCGGAACAAGCCTCTCCCCGCTCGCTCATCGTACCATCTGCCCATAGAATAGGTTTTTTTGTTTTAAAATCTATTCCTCTTTATCTAAAACGTCACTTGCCATTTTCATTCAATCACACCCTAACAACAACCCATATTATATAACTATCAAATATCATAAAACTACTCATATTACCTCCCCTAAAATTAATAACATAAAAATATAAAAACAACTCACACATATCACCTACTATAATATACAAAAATAAAAACTCATAACCCTATCCACCCCCACTATAACCCCCATCATCACCATAGGAATACCTTTCTAAAACGGTGATCCTACTCCAACACCGCCATATATATTTTTAATGTTCCCTATGTAGGAGCGCTCTATATGGATGGTATGGTGATGATGTAAATATCATAACACAAATGATTATTTATAACTAATTCAATCAAAACTACCATACCATATATTAAACATACAGTGTATCTCCCCTTTAATTGAGAATCCTCTTTTTAATATCTTCGATTGATGTCGTACGAAAATAATCATGTACTATAGGATCTAAATTTCCTATGTTTACCTCCACTTGACCAAACACCCTAATTCTTTTTTGACAATAGGCTTTCGTAATATTTAATAGTATTTATTTCGATTTTGCATTTTTCTGGATTTTCTCTGAATTAGAATTTTTACCTTCTCTCTTGATGAAAATGTGATTTCTTTGTATATATTTCGGATTTGTCTGCTTGGATTAAACATATTTGTTAGAAAATAAGCTGACTTAGTGTCCGTAGTTTTATAATGAGAATTAAGCGATTTAGATATATGTGGGTTAACTCAAAAACATTTGTGCCAGGTGAATAATCCTTTTTGTATCAATTTTGGTTTTTTCGTATCTTTGAGTGTCAACAATTTCTGCGTTACAGTCCAAAATCTTCACGGATTTAGGTACAAACTATATAATATAATATTTAACTTTACAATACATTAATAATTATGATATTTATATATAGGTATATATATATAGAAAATAATAAATCACTTAGTCACCTCAAAAAAACCCCATATACATACTCCCTATAAAATACGATAACCCCTCACTCCACCACAAAAACACAATAATAAACTCACCCTATAATAACCACATTAAACTATAAATTATATAACCTCAGCCATATCACTTTAAAACTACATACAATAATATAAAAAAATCAATTAACTAGCTTTATATCCCACCCATGAATACTATCACTCACTACCAAATAACTACTATTTCTATATAGGATATATTTATATATATAATATTTATTTTTTATGAGATTAATTTAGTGAGGGCATGAATTATTTAAGCTTATGGTTTATTTGATATATATTATAATATATATATATATATATTTATTATATTATTTAGGGATAGGGGACTATATAAGACTTACTGATTCCACTATATATATAAACTTTTGAAATTTCTAGTCTTTATACTTATTACTATTAGTACTATTATATTTATATTGTAGCATATAATTATATATTATTATTTATTATTTGAGGTATGTTATATTACATTATTATGTTTTATTATTATGATTTATTAGATTATTAACAGTATAAGAATAATATATATATTATATATTAATAATATATAATACTCATATTAACTAATTATATTATATATAAAATTATTAATAGATTAATAAATAGAGAATTAGTATAATTATTAGTAATAAAAGAGATAGAAACCTTTTTTTATATAAAAATGAATTTTAATGTATAATAGAGATAAATAATAAGATGTATATTTTTATATTTTACCTTTTATTTTATTTACTCTAAAGCTTGGGTTATATATATAAATATATATATAAAGATATTATTAGGATTATTTTAATACTAATCTATTTGGTATATATTGGCTTTGAATACATCCAATCATATATATTTATTTTTATATAATAATCCTATTATTAATAAATATATATATATAATATATATATATAGTTATATAAATTAAAGTGTTTATATATTTAATATTATTAGTATTACTAGCTATATATTATTTTATTTAATGAATAATTATATATATATAGAATTTATTATAATTTAATAAATACATTAAAAAATATTAGGAAATGATAAATATATCTACTAAAATATGAATAATAAATGGTAAATAATATACATTAATATAATATAAATAAATAAACAAGATAAAATATACAATTATGATATATATAATATAATATATATAGTAGTAGAGTTATAGGTAGTAGGTATTATTTTATTACTACTTCATAGTCGTACCAATATAGTATGTTATGATATATATTTATATTATTTAATAATAGCGATAGGGGCTAGCTTAGAAGGGTATCTAATATATATATATATTATATATAATATATTATGTTATTTATATATATTAATATTTATATATATATATATATTATTTTTTTTATTCATAAATATATAAGGATGATATTTTGTTATATTGTATAGTAATTAATATAGGAAAATATAATATATATAATATGAGGCATTCATTTTGGACGGGGGTAGAAATATAATATATATAATATAATAAATATAACATAACCTAATCTATATATATAAAAAATACTCAATATATATTGACTATCACCAATAATAAAAATAAATAGTAAGTATTTATATTATATTTATTTTATCATATATATATATTATATGTATATTATATATAATAAATAAAACCCCACAAAATATATATTATAAGTAGGTATAAAATAAAATATAGACATTTATAATGAGTTACTCCGTTTTATAGGGGGGTAGGTTAGGGGTAATTAAGTAGTGGTTAGCGTTTGTTGGTGTAGGTTAGGGGTTAGGGTTAGTTTTAATTATATTAATTATTAGGCCTATAGGTTTACGTAACCCAAAATTAAATATTAAAGTTCGTAAATAATACCTCCTTTATAAAAATTATAAAATAAACATACATTAATTATGATTTCGGGCCTCCTAGATCAACATGCTAAAATAGCCAATGAAAGTATAAATGGAGGTAGGATAAATAACTATTAACCATGTGAAATATATAAATAATAATATATTATACGCACTACCCTATAGATAAGATGATATAGTATATAGTGGAGAATATATATATAGTATAATTAAAAACTAAGGATATATACTATATATAGTATATATAAAGTGATATATAATAAATATATATAGTATAAATATAGTGAGGTAATTGCTCATGCATAATATGGAAAAATATAATATACATTATAATATATAATATATTATATAAAATATATTATATATATTATAATATAATAATTATATTTATATTTAATTATTATATATACTAGCCTTTATTATTTTATGAATCATGTCCGTCACCACAAAAATTAATTATTAATACAATACAAAAACAATTTATTTTTATCTACCCTAAAAAAATAAACAAGACATTAATATAGAATAGTAATATATAAACCTATTGGAGCACCGGTATATATATAACCTACTTAGGGTATAGGTATATTATATATATATGTGAATTATTTTATTCTAGGATAATAATAAATATACACCCTAATATAATAAAAATATAAAGTATAGCTATATAGTAGTAGGGATATTTATTTATTATATTATATATACACTACAATATAATTATATTATATATAGTAGTAATAAAGAGATATATTAGGTATATATACCTATAATATATATATAAGGTATATATATTAAAATAATATATAATATATATATAATGATATATATAATATAATATATATATATAATTATATTATATATATATAGATAGAATATATATATATATATTATATATATATATATAAGATATATATATATATATTATATATATATATATATAATAATAATATATATATTATAATATATATAATAGATATATAATATTATATATATATAGATATATATATATATATAAATATCATATCATATATATATATATATATATATATATACTTATTATAATATATTATATATATAATATAATATAAGTTATAGAAATATATATATATATATATATATATAAAATATATATAGTTATAGTATATATATAT